>NC_061161.1:50059851-50234851 GCF_022113875.1 Hydra vulgaris | reverse complement strand
AAAAACTGAGAAGAAAGAAATTTTAAAGAAACCAAAAAAAGCCAGTCAATCCTTTGCAGATCATGGTAATAAGGAGACTCTGCTGCTTAGTATATTAAAAAAAGTTAAAAAACAATCAAACAAAAAAACTATGATGACTAAAAAAATAAAGACAAGTGAAGAACACGATTATGCTTGTCTTGTATGTTGGGATCTATTTAATTTATAAGGAAGTTTTGTTTTGGTTTTATAACAGTGTTAATAGTTGTTACTGAAATGCATTTATTTTTTTTATTGCTCAACTTACCCCACGCAATTGCTCAACTTACCTTGCTGGGGTACGTTGAGCAGCCTTATAAACCTTCGACAACATTTTCTAAAACAAATCAAAAAAAGTTTTTTGTCTCAACCATTTTTTAGCAGATCAAGTTATCTTTCTAATAGTGAAAAAATTATATTAATTGTATTTACCGTTCAAGAGATCTGTTAGATTTAGTATAAATTGCCCAACTAGCCCCGCCCTACCTTACAAATGTTTTGTAGATTACCTGTAAAAAATAATGATGATCTTCAGCCAAATATTGTTAAAGCATCTGGAAAAGAGAAAGCTTTGATTTATGACTCCAGGACAAGGTGGAGTAGCACAATCGCTATGTTAGAACGGGTTTTGGAAGTCCAAAAAAAAAAAAAAAATAATAGCTTTAATTAGCAAAAACACCGATTTTCCTCACTCTAAGAATAAACTTGATAAAGTTAATTACCTTTGTGTTGCCCTAAAGCCGCTCGAAATAGTTATTGAAGCACTTTCCAAACGTGATACTGATTTATTGTCTTCTGAAATTATAATTCATTTTATCCGGAAAAAATTGAATGAACCTAACACACCAATTAGTCAACTTGTAAAACAGCAACTTGAAAAAAGAATTGTTGAAAGGAGAAATATGAAGTTAATACATCTAATGAAATATTTATCAAAACCCAGATGTTTTGAATCAAGATGATCAGTTTGGGAATAAAATAAAAAGAAACACTATAGCAAGTTTTGCTATCAATCTTATTCAAAGATTTTTCCAGTCTAGCAAGGAAGACTCTGATGCTAATGGCGAATTCAATAACAGTAATATAACTGATGATATGAAAAATAATAGCATTAAATTGACTTGAGCTCAAGAACTTAAATGTTTTATTAAAACATCTGTTTTTCAAATGACAGTAGACAAAGGTGAACTTGATCTAACCTCATTAAAAAGGAAATGACTCTTTTTGAAACCAAAAAATCAAGGCCCAAAAATTTAAAAATGCTTTTTAATGCTCTTAAAACTATTCCTCCGACATCTGTGAAGATTGAAAGGGCTTTCTCTAGCCTAGGATTATTTGCAACAAAAATAAGAAGCTCATTACGGGATGATACATTACATGCATTAATTCTTTTAAAATAAACACTTAAAAATACTGAGTGATGTTGTTTATTCTCAAATAGACAATTTTTTCAAGTTAAATGTAATGAAAATGAGAAGCGGGTCTCAATAATAAACAGTTTTGCTTTTATAAATAAACAGTTTTATTAATAGATAAATAAACAGTTTTGTTTTTAACTTGTACTCTATTATTTTGCGTGTTATACTACATTAAAAAAAGTTCAAAAACGTTCGAACCTTTTTCCCAAATAGTCCGAACATATTCATGTTCGAACTTCTTTAAAAAAGTTTGAATCGGCAGCCCTAATTATTTCCTTATATATTATATTAACATGTTCAATATTACTCATTTCATCTCTTTCAATAAGCACTGTCTCCTTTAGATGGAAACAGTACACAGAGGTAGAGCATTAAATCAAGTGGTTTGTTATTCATTACCTAAGTTAAAATAAGCTATGCCAAAAAAATTCCACTTAATGACTTATCTGCTCTTGTTCAAAGTTTTGAACATGAGCAGATAAATCTATAAGTGAACTTTTTCGTGGAAAGACCATCAATAATACAGACAAACAAAGAAAAGTAGTTCAATTTTTGTAACAACCAGGGGTCAATGTTATAAAACTTTTTATCGACGTAAAATGCTACCGGCGGAATTTTTACTATGGAATTTTTACCGCGTAAATTTAGAGACGTAAAATGTTTTTTCATTCAATGTTGTAAAACTTTTACCGGCGTAAAATTTTGCAGATATCTATGCTCTGAATTTATTTTCGGAAATCTACTGTCAAAAACAAAATGTTTTTGAGTTGAAAACATCAAAGTTAACAAAAATTAACAGTTTCTTATGGATTTGGACTTATACTGTTCCGATTCTGATGAAAAATATTTTGTTACTTTAGAATATTTGGCAAATCAGAGACAACCATGAGAAGTAAAACTGTTCAAACAGTATTAAAACTGTTAAGAACACAGTTTAAAAGAAAAAAATGGAATTGTCATTAGTTTTTTAGCCAACCCTATAACAAAATTTGTATAGCTTTTCCATAAAAACTAGCTGGGGAGACCCGTAAAATACGGGTCTTTACCGAACCGACCATTTTTATACTTATCTATAGCTATCCGGACGTAAACTAAGGGTCTTAGTAAATCTATTCTACACCGACCTTTTCTATACTTATTCCTTACCTCAATATTTTTTTAAAACCGTTTAAAAATGTACATATAAAAAACTATACTTACTTTTTGATATGACAAAAACATTTCTGTTAAAATGTTCTTTTAAAAACTTCAAACGATTTTAATAATATGCCGATTATAAAAATTTTTATAAGAAAAAACGTAAAAAAGACGACGAACTTAGAAAAATGCTAAAACATTCAACACGTGACGCCGTTAAAGTACGCCTTAGTTAACGTTCATAAATATACACATCTAATTAGATTTTATTTAAATTTGGTTGTTGCAAACTTGGTTTTGAATTTTTAATTACACTTCTTATGCGTCATAAATAATCTTAAATTCTAAATAGAAAATACGTTTATGGGCTAATTGGTAGACGCGCAACACTTAGACAGATATAGTCATCTCACCCCGGGAGTTCATACTCCAGTGACCTTTTTTTTTCATCCCAACTTACAACAAAAGTAATTAAAAATAAATGTTATTATTGAAACAGTTTTAAACATTTCTTCCTATTTATCTTTGAACTTAACTTTATTCACTGCAAACATACTTTTGGTGTTTGTAAGCGTTATTTTACGTTTAGTATTTGTAGGAATTATTTGCACGCACGTATTTTAAACAATTATTTTTACTGTTTCATCTAAAAATCTTATTTAATTTAGTTTAATAATTTCTTAAATATAATATATATAATATAATTTGAAATATTTTATTAACCCTATTTAAATAAGTATCAAAACTCTTTCCTTTAATTTAAAAAGAATTTAAAATTAACGTAGGCTATAACGATATTTTACCCTTTCATCAACATTTATTTAAAAAGTAAATTTGGATATAGAAAAACGGGTTAAAGACTTATTATTTTAAATAAGTTAGCTTTATCTATTTAATGCTTTTCGTAAAAGCGTTTCTTTAAAGACTCTTAACAAATCATTCAAGCTGTTTTTACTGCCTAAGTTATTAAACCTGTTGTGTGTGCCAAAAATCGATACTTAATGCAAATGGAAACTTCGAGTGCTAATGGTGATTAAAGCATAAATGGTTCCTATTCATATATAATAAAAGGAAATATAAAAGACAAAGCAAAAATGATTTTTATATCCATTTAAAACAATAAATCCCAAAATAAAAAAATATAGATGTTTACTTAAAAACATATTTTTCTTGATATAAAATAAAAATATAACCTTTAGTACAAATTACAAAAAAAAAATTTTATTCAACAGAGCTACTTATAATACAATTTAAATTGAATCATTGTTTCATAAATATTAAGCTTTAGGTAAGCCATAATCAAGTCAGCTATAAGAAACGGAACTAAAAATGGAACAAAGTTATTTAAACGCATAATCATACACATTAATTACAAATTAACATGTCATGCAATCAATACTTTTGAAAACTCAAAAATGCGAATAAGAAACTTACTTTTTTATTTTTACATAACCTTGACAGACCAACATGAATGTGAGCTAAATCTATTTGCATAAAACATCACAACAATTAATTAAATAGCAGAACCACCTTCAAAGGACAAAAAAATTAGTTTTTTAAGGAAAATTAGAGTTATTGGGAGGGGAGGTATTAATAAATAAAAAAACTCAACTTGAATTTCAAAATTAGTTCATAGTTTTGTTGAGGGTTATTGAGTTATTCTGAGTTTATTATACATATTTTAAACTACTAACACCACACACTTATATTCTTAGTTCTGGAAGGTGCTACATAGAGTTTGATTGTGTGAAAACCAAATCCCTTTGAGATTAACATTAACTTTATCAAATGTATGACCGTGACTTTTATTTCTAGTTAATGAGCATTGTTGATAAGGGTGTCTTTATTTAAATGATTTACTTTGATAACATTTAACATTCATGGGAAAAATTAAAAAACAACACAAAAATAAATTTACAAAAATATATTACAAAAAAAAATTACAAAAAAAAAATTAAGTGGCTCAAAAGTTGTCAATTTCTTTACATTTTAAAATGTAAAAAAATTATTGACAACTTTTGAGCCACGTTGTCTTCTCCTCCCAGCATCCGCTCTATTCCCCGTGTTGTATGGGGTGCCATCCCTCCATCTAAAGGAGGGATGGTTGTCCCCATACAAACACCAGCGATGGAAGGCCCTCATAGATAGAGGGCCTGGATGCTGGGAGCGATACTTTCGGAAATCTTCCCATGACTTCGAGCCTGAAAAAAAAATTATATATAAATACAACTATCTACCTAGGTTATACTTACAAAAAATCTACTGTAAAAAAACAATAAAAGCAAATAATGTAATAAATTAAGTACAAGTGAGCACAACAACTTATTTATTTTACTCACTAATACTTGACTTATTACATTAACTAATTAAACTGGAAAGCACATTTGTAGCTATATTAAAAAACAAAAGGTACAATAAAAGCAATCAATCAATGTAATAAATCAAGTAAAGGTGAATATAACAACTTACTTGTAACAGAAGAAGCAGCAGCTAGAGATAAATAAAAGAAAGTTAAAAATGCAATAAAACCAAATAATCCATAAATTAAGTCAAGTATAAGTGAATAGAACAACTTACTTGTAACAGAAGAAGCAGCAGCTAGAGATAAATAAAAGAAAATTAAAAATGCAATAAAAACAATCAATCAGTTTTGGTTATTTCTAATAAAAGCAAGGCGCTGTCCCTCAACTTTGACATATGCATCAACAACATATTGCTGAAAAAGTTTCTTACCATAGAATATAGGACTAAAAGTTTGTCTAACAGCAAGCCTATAATTATAATACTATTCTAAAGCTGCTTGGCGGATTTCTTCATCCTCTACTTCTGCCATGTTTTTAAATGCAAGAGCAAATGGGTTTTCTTGATTAATTAATGTTTGCAAGAGTTGCATTAACTCATGTATACAACCATCATTACCAGGTTGTTCCATTCTGAATGACACTGCTGCATTAGGATCATAGATATACAGCTGACAATATTTGGGCAGACAACCTTCTGCAGGCCTTAAATTTCCAACACGATGCAAAATTTGCCCACAGACCCTAAAACAGAAAGGGCCATTATTTGAGGGAGGACCTATTTCGGCAGTGAAGGAAGCAAAAGATAAAGAGGAATTATAACTCCTTATGTGTTTAAAAAAATTTTGATTTACAGCATGATCAACATGGTTTCCTGTCATTAAACCAGTCAACAATGGCGGATAAAGAGAAAGAGGAGCTAATATAACTTTTCCTGAATGGCAGCACAAAAAATGAGTTTCATTTAAAAACTTCTTTGCACTGCAATACCGACAATTATGGTTTAATTCTCCGAGGTAGTTACTCTCTATAGCAATATTATTTCTTGCTATGCGATGCATATTATACCTATTAAGTTCTCGCCTAGCCTGATTTCTTTCATTTTGATTACAATTTATTTCAGCTCGCCGGGGCTCATCTCTTTCAATTCGACGACGATTTATCTCAGCTCGCCGGGGCTCATCTCTTTCCATTCGACGACGATTTATCTCAGCTCGCCTGGGCTCATCTCTTTCATTTCGACGGCGGTTTATCTCAGCTCGCCTAGCCTGCCTTCTTTCATTTTGACGAAGTCTAATAATTTCATTTCTTAAATTATTAGACATAATTAGGCATCAAAGGAGTGTGTAAAAATGATGCCTAATATAATAAAAGTTGAAGTTTCTTTTTTAAACTTATCTAAAATAAAGTGTAAGCAAATAATACAGAGCATAATACTATAATCTATTATATTCTACCATATATAGCATTGTGTTAAGATAACATAGTTTTATTAAAAACTTAAACTAAAGTTATAAATTAATGTAATATTTTCAACTAAGTATTGTTTATATATTTATGGTAGTTGTTATCAATTATTGACAAAATATTATAAGTATTTAATCAAAAAAAACAAAAAAAACAAATGTAATTTAAAAAACAAATTTTTTACATATAAGAACTCATAAATAAAGCAAATTAAAAAAGTTTAAGGCCTGTCAACTCAGCAGGTACTGCTAGCATGGATAGATAAAATGTAATCATCCATCAACAAAACCCTTTCATTACTTTGAAAGGCATTTAACGCAAGATTTGCAATAAATAAATACAAAACTACTAAAAGAACCTCTATAAACAATCATATATTTGCTTCAAGTGAAGAAACTTGGAAATATTGAAACTTCTTTTACTATTTTATTTTTTTTTTAGATATTTAATATTCTAAAGAAAAAGGGACAATAATTTAAGGCAAAAAAATTAAAATGTCTATACATATAATATATGTATAGACATTTTATATATATATATATATATATATATATATATATATATATATATATATATATATATATATATATATATATATATATATATATATATATATATATATATATATATATATATATATATATATATTGATGTACATACAAAACATTAAAATAATAATATAAAGAAAACATTCTCTATACAAAAAATCCTAAAAATTTAACAAAAGTTATTAAAACTTATGCTTCAACACGCTGTATACTTACTTTTATATATATAAAAAAAATTTGAGTTAAACATATTTAATGAAGAAAATCGAAACTCTTAAAAATTTTAATGAGGAGGAGCTGTTAGTAAAGCCTGCTTTTTAACAAAATTTATTTATTGTCAAAAGCATACATTGTTAAGAACAGAGGATAACAACATTAAAACACATTTTTTAAACAATATTTTTTCAACACATTTTAGAAATACACTAATTACAAACAGAATTAATTTATGTGTTTTATTATGACAATCCACCACTCTGCTGGCGAGGACAATATTTTTGCTCTCAACAAAGCCAGGTCACATTATAGCAAAGTACACCACTTGGCTAGCGAGGTCAACAATCTTGCTGTAAACTAAGCCCAGTCACAACAATTTGAAACCATGCAAACAACATAATTATCACTTACAAACTATAAACATATTACATATAACACACCACAAACATTGAAACATTTCATATATTTACACACTTACAAAATATAAACCCATATAACCTTAACACATATATACACAATAAAACACAATATAAATAACACACATATATAGATAAATATATAAATTAAAAAAAATATATAAATTTGAAACTTTACAAATACAACCTTATTTTTGTTTTTTGAAATACCTCGTAATAAATGTTTAACAACTTTCAAAAACAAACTATCAAACAATCTGGTTTTTTATACGGATTTTTATAACTTCTTTTAAATAAGGTATTAAACGATCTTGTTCTTTAACATGTAACATTGAGTTGACCGTGTGAGATGCAAGTGTTTTAAACACTAACTTTATCAAGAGTTTGACCTCTTGACCTTTGAAATGAGCAACGTCTTCTTGAGTCGTCTTTTAATTTAAAAATTAGAGATTAATTTTATAAATTAATAAATTTAAATACAATTGACAAAAGACTAAAATGCATGATTTAAATAAATCACCTGACTTTAAAAGTTACTTTACTAATTCAATAATAACATAATGTTCATCCTTTACTACAGAAGTTATCAAATAAAAATTGTTGATCTTTTCACTAATTAAGCTGATGAAACAAAGTTTTTGATCTCATTACTGATTAAGCAGATACTGACAGATTATTAAGATTTGAAAGAGCCCCATTAGGCGAGTTCACAAACATTGAAACATTTCATATATTTACACACTTACAAAATATAAACCCATATAACCTTAACACATATATACACAATAAAACACAATATAAATAACACACATATATAGATAAATATATAAATTAAGAAAAATATATAAATTTGAAACTTTACAAATACAACCTTATTTTTGTTTTTTGAAATACCTCGTAATAAATGTTTAACAACTTTCAAAAACAAACTATCAAACAATCTGGTTTTTTATACGGATTTTTATAACTTCTTTTAAATAAGGTATTAAACGATCTTGTTCTTTAACATGTAACATTGAGTTGACCGTGTGAGATGCAAGTGTTTTAAACACTAACTTTATCAAGAGTTTGACCTCTTGACCTTTGAAATGAGCAACGTCTTCTTGAGTCGTCTTTTAATTTAAAAATTAGAGATTAATTTTATAAATTAATAAATTTAAATACAATTGACAAAAGACCAAAATGCATGATTTAAATAAATCACCTGACTTTAAAAGTTACTTTACTAATTCAATAATAACATAATGTTCATCCTTTACTACAGAAGTTATCAAATAAAAATTGTTGATCTTTTCACTAATTAAGCTGATGAAACAAAGTTTTTGATCTCATTACTGATTAAGCAGATACTGACAGATTATTAAGATTTGAAAGAGCCCCATTAGGCGAGTTCAGAAGTAAAGCAATTTATGATAAAACTCAAAGGCCAAGTATGGTAAAAAAATCCGTGTAAAGGTGCACGAATGGTGAGCAGCAGCGTTAAGTTAAGTATTAATTATAAGCGATAACTTATACTATTTTCTATATAGAGGTTTCTTTAGACCAGAGTTGTTAGTCCTGGGCCTTGACCTTGCTTTAAGACCAGAAACTAATGTCTTGGATTTGAAACTTTTGGCCTTGGCCTTGAAGTTTTTGGCTTTGACCTTGATCGTTTTGGCCTTGTTCTTTATAGTAAAATACATAAAATTAAAGAATTAAAAGTTTCTATTCTTTTTTTACGTAATTAATTAGGTAATTATTCATTCTTTATTTTGTAAAATTGTATTGATATAAATATAGAAAATCTATACACATTTTTTATTATACAATATATACACATAGAAACACATATTATACAATCTATACACATAGAAAATCTATACAAACAGAAAAAATAGGAAAAATTGCATAAATAAACTTTAATAGAAAATGACTTTAAATATTAAATAACTAAAAGAATTATTCACTAACTCAAATTCTTATAACAAAAGTTTATTTAAACACAAATAAACATTTGAACATAAAACTTTTTTTATTCTTTCTGATAAGAAAGAATAAAAAATCTTTTGATACTTTATCAAAAATATTTGAGCTCGTACCATATTTGAGCAACTAAGGTAATTTCTAGAACTTTAATAATCCTGTTTATAGTTTGACCATTTGTTTTACTATTTCGAATTTCAAATAACCTCTGCATAAATTTTAAATGGAGAAATTTTTTTTGTCTGTCCATTTTGAGTTTGTCTAAAACAAAAATTGATCTGATTTTTGGATTAATAAATAGTCCTAATAAATCTAGCATAAGTGTATTTTTCGAATTAGCTCAATAACAAACTTTGGAAATTTTTAAACACTTTAAATTCCTGATGGTTTTCTTTCAGGCTCCAATGTCTAAAAGAAAATTTGTAAAATTATTCTAAAAAGTTACATTTGTTTATTAACTTTCATTCATGAAAACCTATATACATATATATGTATATATATATATATATATATATATATATATATATATATATATATATATATATATATATATATATATATATATATATATATATATATATGAAGATTAAAACTAGATAAGTAAAAACATTTATCTAGTTTTATTCTTTAACAACGTGTTTCTCCATCAGTAGGTTCATAAGGAAGGTTTATCAGTAGGTTCAATAGTTGATCAGGCTTCCTGATAAACCTACTGTATATATATATATATATATATATATATATATATATATATATATATATATATATATATATATATATATATGTATATGTATATGTATATGTATATGTATATATATATATATATGTATGTATATATATATATATATATATATATATATATATATATATATATATATATATATATATATATATATATATGTATATATATATATATATATATATATATGTATATATATATATATATATATATATATATATATATATATATATATATATATATATATATATATATATATATATATATATATATAAATGTATAAAATTGCTTTTGCCTCATTGCTTTTCAATAACTTTCAAAGTTTTAGTGATCAAAATAAATCAAATCAAATATATTCTGAATAAAGTTATTTACAAATAGTAATATGAAATAAACACCTGTAAAATTCAATAGTAATAAAATGATGCTAATATTATTAGCATCATTTTATTATTAAGTAAAGTATTATTAGTAATAATTATAATGCAAGTTGGAGTAAATAAAAATAATAGTTGTAATAACAGCGATTAAAAGTAACAGTAAAGATTATAAAAATATACACCATACTATTTTAATAATCGCAGTGGCTACGGTACCGGCTGCTGGATCTTTAGCTCTAGCAGCTAGAGTACCGGCTAGTCTGGGTTCTAGCTAATGACGATGACGTAACTTTTAGATGGTTTACTTATCATCCGCAGTAGTTTTAGGAAACCGGTTGGTAATATTTATTTTATTTGAGGAAAATGGATGTTGGAAATCTGTTTAATTGTTTTAATAATCCTTAATAAATATTTAAAAAAATTATATTTTTATACGTTCGTGATTTGTTAAAACTGATAAATTATATTTTAGTTATTTGTTAAACTTTACTTGTTATACTTTACTTGTTAAACTTTACATATTATACTTTACTTGTAAAACTTTACTTGTTAAACTTTACATATTATACTTTACTTGTTATACTTTACTTGTTATACTTTACATTTTATACTTTACTTAATAAACTTTACTTGTTATACTTTACATTTTATACTTTACTTGTTAAACTTTACTTGTTATACTTTATTTTTCAAAATTTACTTGTTATACTTTGTTTTTCAAACTTGACTGATTGTACTAATTTGTTTAAAAGCAACCATTGAAAATTATAATGTATAAATAGTGTAAAAAATACATAAAATTAAAACTTAAGACTTTACATAGACTATGTTAATATGTTAGGCTATGTTAGGCTATGTCATAGCATTTTATGGAGAAGAGTTAATCAGTTGTGTTGTGTTTTTTCTTAAATTAATTTTTGTGTTTCAATAAAATTTATGTATTTTATCAGTAAATAAGGGACCAAAAAACAAAATTTACTTGTTTTTTATTGTTCATGGTTTTACTCCCAAAAACCATTTTAATGTGTTTTTTTTGTTTGTTTTGTTTTAAATTTTCAAAATTATAATGGTTTTTGTAATTGTTTGGTGCTATTGTTTTTTTGAGCTTCAATGACTGCTTAAATCCATAATATTAT
The DNA here is from genome assembly GCF_022113875.1 of Hydra vulgaris. NCBI lineage: Eukaryota > Metazoa > Cnidaria > Hydrozoa > Anthoathecata > Hydridae > Hydra > Hydra vulgaris. The sequence continues at coordinate 50,223,114 of NC_061161.1, read as the reverse complement.
AATTTAATGTTAGTTTTGTATTAATACTTTTTAATATTGACCCTGTTCATATCCATACCTTTTCAGAAACAAGATATAACATTGTGATACCATATATTAATACAGTTTGCAAAGAAATGCTTAATACTTCTACATGCTCAAGCTGATTCATTTGGAATTGGTTATAGTTGTAGTTTTATTTACTTGTAAAGTTTTTTCACTGTTAATATGTCAGTTTTACATTATTACATAATTTGTTTACTACTAATACAATACTTACACTACAGTTTTCAATATTTAAAATATATAAAATTATTGTAATTTTTTGTTACACCTTTAGTCTCTTCCTTCAGCCAGTTCCATTTTATGTTGCTAGAATATTTTCATCTTTCTCACAAAATATTGGGATCCAATTTTTTGGTTGGCACATATGGTTCCTTGTCTAGATTGATACTATTTTATTGAAGGGCATTGCATGGTAATGAATTTTAAGGGCTGCTATAAAATAACTATCAAACAGCTATCATTTTACTTCCCATTAAATTATATATTAATAATTTTTGGCAACTTGATTTTCATTAGTGATTAGTGATTTTCAAATGTATTGATTTAGGGTTTGGTAACAACATCTTGTTTTCATCAGAAGTTGGTCAACTTGCTATAATTACTATATGTATATGTTATGATATATTGAAAATTTTAATATTTGTCTTGATATGACTTTAAGTTATGTCATGGCAGATGAATTTTCATGAATTCATGATGTGTTAACAACTTGATGTGAAGTTAATTTTACAATAAAAAATGATGAGTTTAAAAAAGCTAAAAGGTTAGTTTTTTATTAATTCATCATAAATTTGCAGTTCAAATTTTACTTTTTATACTTTATTTGTTAAAATTTACTTGTAATAAATTACTTGTTACTTTAAAAAAAAAAAAAATTCTATACAGATCTAATTAAATACACTTACAACACACCACAAAACCTGCACCAAACTTTTATTGTGAAGATTTTAATCTTATTTTTAAACCAAAAGTATAACTTTTAAGTTAACATGTAAGCTGGTATTTAATGGCATTTAATAAATAAATGATATTTAATTACATTTAGTTAATTGTATTAAATACCTTTTATATAATCTTATATATAATCATGTTTTTATTTTTGCATTGCATGGTGAGTGACATATTCAGAACGATTTTGAAACATTACTTCAGTTTAAATGCCCAAATTCCAGTACTTATTAATTCATAACATTTTTGAATAAGTGTTTTATATAAAAAGTAATAGATAAACATATAAATATAAATGTAAAAATACAGTAGCATACAAAAGTTTAGAAACACCTACTTTTTTTCAGTTTTTAACGCATAACTTTTCACAAACTTTTTTAAATAACGTGACATTTTTACCGAATGTGCTCTATATAATTACAATTCAAAATCCATTTCACAAAATTTTTAAAACTCGCCGGTCAATGAATTTTTATTGTTTTTTTGAAAAGGCTTCCGTGCAAAAGTATAGAAACAGTATAATAACCCGCAATTATATCAGGTTTTTGTAAACAAAATCATTATAAAAGGTCAAATTTTTTCTGAAGTTATTCGAATTATCGTGAGGTTATTCAAATTACCTTGAGATATTTCAATTATTTGAATTACCTTGAGATATTTCAATTATTTGAATTACCTTTAGATATTTCAATTATTCGAATTACCTTGAGATATTTCAATTATTCGAATTACCTTAAGATATTTCAATTATTGAGGCTGATAGATTATTAGTAAGGTATTGCAAGAATACTCCTCACATGACTGCTGTCGAACTTAATTCAATTATGCATCAGATTCATGGCACAAACTGTAGCATTGATACAACTAAACGCCGATTATGACAAAATAATCTGTACGGTCGCCGTTCAGTTAAGAAACCTCTTATATCTGCAAAAAATTTAAGAACCAGAATAAAATTTGCAAGAGATCGTCTCAGTTGGACATATAATGATTGGTCAAAAGTTCTTTTCTCTGATGAATCAAAGTTTATGCTATTCAGTAGTGACGGTATTAATGTCATACGTCCAATAGGAGACTGATTCAATCCAAAATATCAGTTACCTACTGTTAAACATGGAAGAAGAAGTGTTATGGTTTGGGGGTGTTTTAGTCGTGACAACCTGAGTCCCATTCATCACATAGAAGGTATTATGGACCAGAGAGTTTATTTATACATAATAAAGAACATTACGCTGCCACATGCAAAAGACAAAATGAATCGCAATTGGATCTTTTAACAAGATAATGACCCAAAGCATTGTACCAGATCTGTTAAGGAATATTTTCAATCAAAAAAAGTCAACAATCTTGAATGGCCTTCACAGAGCCCAGATCTCAATCCCATTGAGCATCTTTGGGAGTACATTGACAGGCAATTAGTTGGTAGAAAACCAACCAACAAAGACAATTTATTTGCTTTGATTAAAGAATGTTGGTATAATATTCCTCATGATGTTCTCATTAAATTAGCTGTTTTAAATCGCTACCAATTTTTCTACACCTTTTTTTTTTTTCGACAAAAATAACAAAAGATAATTAATTTTTTATTTTATTTTGTAGAAGTTTTTGTGTTTGCATTTTTGTTTTGTAACTTTTGCTTTCATTTGGTAGTTTTAGTGTTTGAGCAAAATTTGTTATTATTTGCACGTTTGTTGCTAATTATTTTTATTTTTGCTTGCTGTTGTTATTGAGTGCTTTCATATTATTTGTCTTATTATTTAACTTATTATAGTTTTATTATTATTAGTTTTTTTTTAATGTAATTTACCCATGCTTTTATTTATTATTATTGTTGTTAATATTTTTGTTTGTTTATTTATTTTATTTAGGTGTCACTCCAATGACTAGTTTTTAACTATGTGAGTGACACCTAACCTAATTTTGTTAAATTATAGAAAAATTGTAATTTTTCAATTTTGGTTGAATAAATAGATCAAAAATATATATATATATTAATTTAAAAGCAAATGGATATGCCACCAAATACATAAAACTTTTTTATTGAAAATATTTTATTAAAAAATTGTAAATATTGAAAGTTTTAGTAAATATTTCAGCTTTATTGAAATAAATAATAATTCAAATTCAGCTGTTTCTAAACTTTTGCACAGAAGCCTTTTCAAAAAAACAATTAAAACTAACTGACCGGTGAGTTTTAAAATTTTTTGGAAATGGATTTTGAATTATAATAATATAGAGCACATTTGGTAAAAATTTCAGGTTATTTGAGAAAGTTAGTGAAAAGTTATGAGTTAAAAACTAAAAAAAAATAGGCGTTTCTAAACTTTTGCAAGTTACTGTAGATCTGTATTTAAATACTCCATTGTTGACAAATTGGCTTAGAATTCTAATAATTGAATGTGGCAGCTATATGAAGGTAAGCAAAAGATAGTATGGCTCAAATTAAGGTTTTGAGAGAAAAAAAGCGCAGAGCCGACATCATAGCAATTTCCAAAAAACATGTAGGTGCTGCTATTTTGATTACATTGATTGATATAGAAATAACATGCGAGGGAGTGCTGTTTCATAGGGATTAAGTCAAGGCATAGATAAATCAGTTGATGTATCATCACTCCATCACAAGTTTTTTTCTAAATATTATATTTGGTCTTTTTTTTTTTTTAAAAACTCAGAACCCTACTAATTTATCTGAACAAACATTTTTCAACGAACTTTTGTGGCAAGTAATTGATTAAAAAAATGTTATGTAATTATAGTACACGTTATAGCTAATAGCAATGAATCAGATACAATTTTTGGTATGTCATAAATTGTTATGGCTTTTCCAGGATTTTTTCTCAACCATGCATCTTGTGCAACTGGTAGGTACTTTTTATAAGGTCCAAACGCTGACACATCTAGTGGCTGCAGCTTATGGCTGCAGTGTGGTGGGAAAGACAACATGACTATTCCATTCTGCTTTGCTACGTTCAGTGTTTCAAAATGCAAGTGAGAAGAGTTTGCCCAAAATTAACAGAATTTTATATTCATTTGAAGGCTTCACATGCCTAATCAAATGCTGCATAAAATTTTTAAATTCAATATCTGTAACCCAGCCACGTTCATGATCTACCCCAATACAGTCCTGTGGACCATTATTAACAAAATAATTTTTGCAATTTTTGCGAGGGAACACAAACATTGGAAGTACTGTATTTCCTGAGGCAGAAACAGCGGTTACCATTGTGACATTAGTGCCTCTTTCCCCAGATGTCATAGCACCAACATTTCTCTTGCCCTTTGCAGCCACAATTTTACTAGGTTTTACAACTGTAGATATACTAGTTTCGTCAACGTTTCATATTTGTGAAGCACTGAATTTGTATATATCCATAACTTCACCTAGCTTATAAAAAAATACTTTTACATTTGCAGCGTTAAATGATGCTGCCCTACCAATGCTAGTTGCTTCAGGTTTCCTTATAGATAATTGAGAATTTCTTTTTAAAAAACTGGTCATCCACTCTTTACCAGCCATCTTATTTACTGTCCAAGAATCTGGTATTTTGATTTTGTATTGAAGAGCACATTCATAAGCAAGAGATCGAACATCTTTATGAGCATAGCCGTAAAATATAGATGCCATATGCAATAAATAATTTTAAGGTGCTTTCTTGCTCTTGGGAAAAAATTAATCTAGGTTTTGAATAACCCATGGGTGGGTAACCACCAGAGTTTAGTTTTAAAATATATCTTGCTAATATCATTCTCTAGATGTCGAATTTTTTAGCAGCTGCACTTACACCTTTTTTTCGCTCCAAAACAGAACTTGCTGCATCACTAAGCTGTTGGCTTGTGAAGGCACCATTTAAAGTTTTTCTTTTATAATTACGCATCCTATAATATATATATATATATATATATATATATATATATATATATATATATATATATATATATATATATATATATATATATATATATATATATATATATATATGTATATATACATATATGTGTATATATATATATATATATATATGTATATATATATATACATATATATATACACACATATATATATACATATGTATATATACATATATATATATACATATATATATATATATATATATATATATATATATATATATATATATATATATATATATATATATATACATATATATATATATGTGTGTGTGTGTGTGTGTGTGTGTGTGTGTGTGTGTGTGTGTGTGTGTGTGTGTGTGTGTATGTGTGTGTAGTAATATTAAATAGTATATATAAATTATTTATATATTGTATAAATAATCAATATGTTTATATAATATAAATTATAATGCTATATGTTTTTTAAATATGCACGTTATCATAATATTATCATAATAAACATAGTAAACAAGATTAATTTAAAAAAATTATTCAAGAACTTTTCAGCTAGCGTAATATTGAAGTAAAAATGTTTTAAAAGTATTAAAAAATCAAATAATTTTAAATTATAAATACATATTAAAAAAAAAAAAGGTTTAAGATATTACCTTATAATTGTTATGAGTATTTTATAGTGATTAATTTAAAAGTGTGAATGGACCTTAAAATGTTCACCAAACGAAATTTTATCTTCGCGTCCGTTATATTAATCGTTGTCAAATCTGCTCAACTTACCCCTACTAGACATGGCGACACATCAGTTAGGTTATAAAAAGAACTATAAGGCTTTGGGAAAAAAGGATAAGTATAATCAATAGCCAAATAAATGGGTAAAATATAAACACTTAAGTGATTCCAGATAAATGTTTTTTTCATCTAAGAGAAAAATAGCAAAAATATTTGTTTTTACTATTTTGGTCCAAAATCGAAAAAGTGTCTGTGCATGTTACTGAACCGCGGTCCAACAACTATTTGATGTGCATTTTTTTACCATTCTAAATACCTATCTTTTATTCATTAGATGTTTTGCCATGGGATGAGTAGTTTTTGAGATATTTTAGTTGCACCAACTTGCCCCTATGCTCAACTAGCCCCGCTCTACCCTACTAATTTTCGAATTTTAAAATTCAGTTTTCAATGAGGGTATCAAATTTTCTGTAGATATTTGAATTGTTTCAATATAATCAATCGAATTTGCATCTTCTTTCTCACTATCACCATCATCTTCATTAACATCTTCAATAGAATCATTAACTTCAATAGTATCACCAACTTCAATGGTATTATTAACTTCAATGGTACCTTCAAAAATTATATCTGAACCAATCTCTAAATAGTTAATAGCTCATTTAAAAAAAGAATTTTTCCTGACGTATTTAAGGTTGTTAACATTGTTCCAATTCACAAAAATGAGTCAGAGCTGGAACCATTTAATTACAGACCAATTTCTTTGTTATCTAACATCGAAAAAAAAGCACAAAAGACTGAACAACTTTTTCGATAACTTTATCTGCTTTAGAAAAATTACAATACGGATTAAGACGTAACTATTCCACAACGCATGCACTAATTGATTTTACAGTAACTTTACTAATTGTCCTTGATAAAAATAAGTTTGTTTATTGTGTTTTCCTAGAAAAGCATTCGACACAGTTAATCACGGTGTTCTTCTTGCCAAATTACAATACTATGGTGCACGTGTAATTCCACTTAAATGATTTAAACCCTACTTAAATAATAGCCTTTAATACGTTACATTTAAGGAAACATCTTCATTAACCAAAACTATAATTTCGGGAGTCCCTCAAGGGTCAATATTAGGGCCTCTGCTGTTCCTTGAATACATTAACGAACTAGACGCCTGCATTAATAATGTTTTAACATACCATTTTGCCGATGACACTAACCTGTTAATTATTAAAGATTCGCTTGAAAAAATGCAGTTAAAAACTAATGAGGCCATATTTTCTGTTTCTAATTGGCTTAGAGCAAATAAAATTTCACTAAACGCTACAAAAACTAAACTAGTTGTCTTTAAAACCAAAAAAACTAAAAACCAAAAAAACAAAGAACAATGCACTTTCAACATTAACGGAAAAATATTAACTTCATCAAAAACTATGAAGTACCTTGGAGTTTGGCTGGATGTGAGTCTTTCTTTTAAGTATCATCAAACCTACTTACAGACTAAGCTAAGTTGATCAGTTAGAATGTTAGCCAAGATCAGACATAACGTAAATTTGAAACACTAATGAGTATTTATCATGCCATATTTGGAACGCGCCTTAGATATGCGTGTCAGATTTGGGGTAAAAAAAGTTCCTTAAACCAACTAGTTTACTTCAAAACAAAATCCTTAAAATTATTCACTTTCAAAATTTCCTATTTGACAATGTTTCCCTGCTGTATAAATTATCAAAAATCCTTAGGCTGAACGACAATAGTACTTTTTTAAATTGTTTATTTGCATGGGATTATCTTCATGATAAACTTCTGATTTTCTTCAAGAATTTTTTCCTTCAAATAGGCAGCGAATCAATTAAACATCAGTGTACCAATGCTTGGAACAATCTCCCTCATTCTTTTAAAACTGAAAACTCAACTTCTTGATATATTTTTCTCAACAAATTAAAAAAACACTATTTGGATAGCTACTAGAATAATAAAATCAATAAAAGCAATATATCACTGTTAATAGTCTTATTAAAAAATACTCTTTTTTAATAAGACTATTTAAAATGATATATAAAAAGTTTAAAATAAAAATTATATTTTTTATTTTTTTCTTTTTTTTTAAGAATCTTACATTTATGTACAGCTTATTTGTCGTCCTTGTACAATAATTAAATGTGTATGTGCGTATGCATGTGTGTATAAATGTGTGCATATGTGTATAAATATGTGTATATGGGTATGTATGTGTGTTAACAACTTTTAAGCGAAAAAAGTTTGAACCTGAACGTTAAAATTTTGGCGTAAAGTTCAAACGTTCGAACTTGTTCGAGCTAGCAGCTCTAAAAGTAAGTCATATAATGAACAACATACATAAAAAGAGATAAATGGCTGAGTTTTACAATAAAAACAAAGTTTTTCAAATTAAAATTGGTAATTAAAGATAAAATAATATATTAATACTGTTTCTTTTTTAAATCTTTTTACAATCTTTTCAATCTCTGTCTTTTTTTCAACTTAGATTCATACTGTTTTGTGTTTTTCTTTAAAAGTTCTAACTCGGCTTTCTTTTTCTTTATTTTTAAGCCATTTTTTGTTTTCAATATCTTTATAAATAATAAATATTAGATAAATATTCCTATTGTCTTTGTGAACCAAGCATTTCCATATTTTTTGTGTAAAAATGAACAAAATGTCCTATAGTTATATAATTATTAAACAAACTTATTCGAAAAGTAATCCTATTGTCACGAAAGAACACCAAATACAGCCCCTATAAAATAGCCCCTATAAAAAGTTTTTCATGTGTTTGACTTGATCTGCTATCAAACCTTAATAGAGTTTAGATAATAAAATAGAGAAAAATAAAATAATAAAATAGAGAATAATAAAAATAAAATAATAGAGTTTAAATAATAAAACTTCAATAGAGTTTGTTAAAATCTAATACTCTGTAGAATTTATAACAATTTTTACCGAATACTCTTTTAAAAATTGTTATTCTCACAAGTGTGAATGGTTGTTAAAAGGAATTCAACGTGATTTATGTGATTAAACTATGCTTGGATTTTTTTTCTTAATTTTGTGTAAAATATTTAAAAAATAAAGTATTTTTTATTACGAAAATAATTATTGGCTCGAAAAAAATATATATAGCCTGCTACGAAAATAGTTACCTAGCTAACATGACAACTTTGAAACAACGTTTAGTTGAGGGCGCAGCGTAGATCAAGCGTTACAATCTTTAAAGTGTCGAGATTTCAACGTTGAATTGACATTTATTTTGGAACACTAAATCGTGATGAATTGAAACGTTGAATAAGCATTTAAATTGTAACGTAATTTAGCTTTTTCATAAAACATGTTGAATCAAAGTACCCAAAAATGTCACTTAAAAATCAAAGTCATTCAGAATGTGGTGGCAATAGAATTATAAAATAAAAAAATAAATTATTACATACAGGATTTGATAATAGAATTTCAAATATGGTAATAAATCTTAATTGTTTTGAGTCAATGCTACAAATTTAATTTTAACTTTATTGTCAAAGTTTATTCTACCAGATTAGAGGTAATAACGTCTAATTGTTATATATATATATATATATATATATATATATATATATATATATATATATATATATATATATATATATATATATATATATATATATATATATATATATATATATATATATATATATATATATATATATATATATATATATATATATATATATATATATATATATATCTTTTCATCTTTTCGTCCACACTAATATCTTTGACACCAGTATTAACATAGAAAAGTTTTTTATTCTATTCCACGTTCTAAATTTATTATTTTTCAAGAAGTAAACTAATTTGAAAATAAAAAATATATATTCGGCGTTTTAAAGGTATAAAATTTGTTAAATATTTAATATATATATATATATATATATATATATATATATATATATATATATATATATATATATATATATATATATATATATATTATAAGTTATTATAATATATATATATATATATATATAAGTTGGGGGGGGGGGGGAGCTGAAAATATATGTTAAAGAGGAAAAAGTTTCTCAATTTCGTATGGTACAGCAAAATAGATAAAAATGATCTATTTATTCAATTATTTATCACACGCAATGTGATTACTCTTGGCGCTTCTAGTGGTTCATATATTTTACCTTCAACAAATATTTAATAGCTTTTGATAATTTTTAAGACAATTTTACAATAATAATGTAATAAACTAAGCACAACATAATTCAATATTACAATAATATAACTATAAAGTAATACATTAAATAAACATGTAAATATGGTTAACATATTTATATTGTAATAGACCCTGGTTGTATTTACTTTTTGATATAAAGGTTGTTTTTTTTAATTTAAATAGGAGTGTTTTAAAAGTTACGCTTGTAAGTAATAATGGGTTTAACTATTTGGCTCTACCGTCGTAACAAAGTTTGTAAATAAGCATTATACTGTTTAAAATCTTATTGCATGTATAAATTACATTTGAAATAAATATTTTTTTATGCTTTTGCAAATGATCAAATTTGTTAAAAGACTGTTCCAATAAGAACATAGTGCCTTTGTGGTTAAAGACATGCTCCTCTGAAACACTAGAGGTATGTACTGCAAAGATCTAAAGGTTACTCAAGATAGGAATGAAGAGTCTCCGTGTTTATTGCTTACAACAAAAGAACATCATTTCTTTAACGTATCAAGGTAGTAACTAGTGCATGTTCTTCAGCATCCTTCTTTTGCCTTATATTCAATGTTAAAAAAACGACCTTTATTTTCAAGGTAGTGCTCCTCTTGTTTTTGATAACCGGCAATAGACACGTCAATTTTTACAACAAAAAAGATTTTTGTTGTAAAAATAAAATTTTTAAATAAAAAAAAAAAGTTTTCTCATATTATACATTAATAATCAGCATGAGTTGAGCTCGCAAACTCAAGTACATTAATAATCAGCATGAGTTGAGCTCGCAAACTCAAGTTATGCTAAAGACTTTTTTTTTTAAGACAGATTTTTGCACGTAGGGCTATCCAAAATGGAATTTTTACATTGTTACTATATTTATATATCTGTATATGAAAAATTATCTGTATATGAAAAATATTATATATCTGTATATGAAAAACGTGCTGAGAGACTATTGTTGAGAGGGGTCCCTACTGTTAAGTTCAGCAATAATATATAAGATTTTGTTTTTTTATTATTCAGTGAATACAATTTTTTAAACAAGACTTAGTGATGTTTGAGGGTTTATGGTCATTATTAAAAAAAATATGATTTTTTACTTTTTTTTTACTTTTTTTGTAATATTTTTCTATTCTAGTCATTTCGTTCAACATTATAAATATTTTTAAATTTTATTCAAATTTTAAACTACTTTTCCTTAAAAGGTAACTGGTAATAAATTTGCTGGCATTGAAGGTATTCAAGGAATTCCGTTTTTTTCAAATAGTTTTTTATTACAGCGTCTTTTGTACCAATGACGTCGTTGTCGTTCATTTTTGCATACTCTTTATTAGGGATACTGAGTCTTTTAAATCTAAAATATTTTTAATGTACAAATTTTGAACTCATGAAACTCTCTTAAGCAAAAATCAATCAAAGAAGCGATAAAAAAGCGACAAAGAAGCGAAATTTATTAAACTATCTGAGTTATAAGGGATTGTCCATAAATTACGTCACGCATTTTTTGACAGATTTTGACCTCCCCCTCCCCCTTGTCACAAAATCGTAACACTTAAGAAGCAAGTTCTGTATGAGTCGTCACAAGACTACCACCCCCTCCCCCTTATAGCGTGACGTAATTTATGGACAACCCCTAAGAGAAACTATTATGTTATTTTGTAAATCATCAATTAACACAATGCTTGTTGAGCTGTATGACTTAGCAAATGTAACAATGCTCGTCACAACCACTAACAAATAATTTTTACTTTCAACACCGATCGCCTCCTACACGGCAAAAAACGTTTTGTGAACTTAACAAAAAGTTTGGTTATTTTAACAAAAACATTTGGTGAATATTTATGCACCAAATATTTTTGTTAAAGTTACCAAATTATTTGGTAAAAAGTTTTATAAATTTAACCACGTGATTTTGTAACCTTAACCAAACGATTTTGTTAACTTAACGAAATGATTTTGTAAAATTAACCAAATGATTTTGTGAAATGCTTTTCACCAAATCTATTTGGTAAAATTTACAAAATTTTTTTGGTGCATAAATATTCACCAAATGTTTTTGTTAAGATAACCAAGTTTTTTGGTAAATACCCGTAAAGTTTCCTCATTTTATTTGGGAAAGTATAACAATAAATTTTGTCTTTTGTCGTACATTAAAGTTCCATTTTTGTTTTGAAAAAATGGAACTTTAATGTACGCTTTAAATTAAAAAAAAAAAGAAACAAAAAAACACAAATAGTTTTAAATAAATGCTTTATTTTATCTAAATTAAAATTGAAATGTATCGAAAGAAGTTTATAGATTTAACTCAGATGCTAATTCACTTGCTTTCGGGCACGAAACATCAAAATCGGTGCAATTGAAACAATATATGTATTTCTGTAAAAACATCCAAGCTGGAAAACTCGCAATATTGTATTCCTTATTCAAGACCTAAAGAAAAATAATTGATAATGAGGGCTCATTGTAAAGTGCGTTTGCAGGTATAAGACTTTGCCTCACCTTTTTCAAATCTCAAAAAAATTTCATATGGTAAATTATACTTTGTAAAATAATTATCACATACGTAGAGTAATTATACTTGTTTAAAGATTATTTTAGCACAAGAGCGTTTATTTGCATGAATTTTGTAATAACTTCGCAAAAAGTAATGCAAAAAATCAGCACAATTTTTTAAAAGTGCAACTATATGCAATACTCGCTAAAATACTAGTATTTTATATAAATTCAAACATGCAATATGTAACAAACATTGTATCAATAACAATATTCGACTCACCTGAATCAGTTTAAAAGAAAAATCCATGGCTTTCAAAGGCGTTTGAAATGACCATTTATGGTTGTTGTACACAGCAACAGCAATGTTTGGTGGTACAGAATAAACTAAAGATTGAAGTGTGAGCTTCAGATCATTATAAAGAATTCTTATGTTTTCTATTGAATGCTCAGCATCTTCAACTGACTGAAAAAAAAGCAAATATTAAGCAATGTAATTTTTATTACGCAATGTAACTTTCATTACGTAATGTAATTTTTATAACACCCTTAATATTATTAAATATAAAATTTTAATAGTTTATTATAAATACATTGGCTAGAAAAAGAAATGATTCGCCACATTCTTTAACACTTGGAGTCCAAGACTTTCTTTTTGCGTCTTTAGATAAACGTATTGAACGTTTACAGCATGTCAACCGCACAATAGCCAAAAGAGCAGCTGTCTCATCTTCTACCTCTGTATCGTATGTATGTATATATATATATATATATATATATATATATATATATATATATATATATATAAAATATATATATATATATATATATTATATATATTTATATATATAATATATATATAAAACATAATATCTGAAAAACCTGTTATGTCATTGGTATATGGAAGCATACTTTTATTGTTAATCACAAACTATAATTATAATTTTTAAATAAAAATCTAACCAATTTTTATTAAATGTTTTTTGGCAACTAAGCCTAATAACTGTTTTGCAAGTAATGGAATTTTCTGAAACATAAAGTTGTTACAGTCTACATAATTCTTTTGTATGCTCAATTGCGTAAAATCGATATTTACCTAATAAAAAATAACAAACTCTTCTCTTAATTCTATTTTTTTTCCTATGTTAAACATTTTTACATTATATAACATATATTTAATATACTAACCAATGCATCTGCTTTTAAATCCAAAAGAAGCTTAAAGTTTGGAATATCTTTGCTACCAGATTGAAAACTTTTCAACCTAATTTTAGAAGTCATTTATGGCACACTTCAGTCCATGGTTGACTGTTAAACTTTAGCCAATTAAGGTCATCTTGTACTGCTTCTTCTATATCAATTATAATATGTTTAAAAAAATTGAACCAAAAAATTTTTCACAATTTTATAAATATATATAATAGATAAAAAATGTATAAAAAATAAAATGTTTATCATTTCATCATCTTATAATATCTAAATATTCTAAACTTTCTTTTACATAAATCACTTAAACTACTATTTAAAATAATTTAATATAAGATAAAGCATACCATCACTGCTATCGTGTTCTTCAACTAATTGTTGATCATTTGAACTTTTTAAAATCCCAACCGATTTAATATTTTGCCAAGTGTTGCGAAGCTTTTCTGTCAGCTTTCCACTAGCTATACTTTTTTTAAATGTAGGTGCAGTATACCATGTTTCCTATAAAAAAAAACAATTATAAAAAGCACTTTAAAAAAAGGGGTTTAATTAAAAGTTACTTACAAGCTTTTCTGAAGGAAAATGTGCAACAATGGCATTTGCTGATTCAAATATATCTGCATTAGTTGGACGATTTCTAAAAAAATTTCAAGTGACTTCTACTTTAAAAGTAATTTGTCAATACTTTCTTATGTATTCACTTTCCTAGGTTGAAGAGGTCTTTAAAGTAGCGCCTCCTCGACCTGTAGGGTGCTGTTCATTTTATGATATCAACTCTCAATCCCAAAATAATAGCCTTCTTGCAAAAAAAAAAAATGCAGCTTTACAAAAAAAAAGTTGCTTTGTAAAGAACAAAAAAAAGTGTAAACAAAAGTGGTTGATGTGGGACTGATGCTTGTAAAGAACCACCCCAAGTAGATAATTCTTCTATCTGATGAAAATTCTAATCTGTACTACCATGGCATATAATTAATAATAGATTGAAACATAAAATTACAATATAAAAATTATAAAAGTAATTAATAAATCTAATAATTTGTTTACTTACTGCAGACCTCTTTTTTGAATAACGTGGTTTACTACTATACCAGCCAACTTGTTACGTAGACTAAATGTTAGATTAGTAGCACTTAACACAATCATACCATCTGTGCAAGATTTTAAGATAGGGGCTAAGCCATTCTGTTAAATTCAAAAATCATATCCCAGGTTTACTAAGGTCAATATATCTTTTAGAACCAAAATTATTATACTTGTGATACAATCTAATAAATTATTCCAACTAAGTGTTAAAATATTTCTTTACTCATAAATTTCGAATATAGTAAAAAAAGTATTTAAAAAAAAAATAATTGTAGAACCTAAAAGAGAGCACAACTTTTATGAACAATGGTTTTCGATGTAGAAATTACTTTATTAGTCAATACTGCATCTGGAAACATACAATGCTTTTTCAAAGGGCTCATGAAATCATTACTGCACACATTGAAGCCTTTTTCACTTTCATTTAAAAAAGCTGGTTCTAGAATCAAAAAACATTATTATTCAGACCAGTTGCAAATAGTAATACTAGTATAACAAGTGTAAGAGAAATGTTAAGTTACTTAAAAAAATTTAGATAGTCAAGTAAACTCTTATATTTAAAAATTTTATTGAAAAAATTTCAATTTTTTAATAAAAAAAACAACTTCCATAACCAAAAATTTTACCTTTAATGTTTAAACCACTCACCCTAAGTCCCTAACAACTGTTACCTTATTATAGGATAAATTGTACAATAAAAAAAATAATTATAATATATACCAAGTGTAACATCTTCATTTTCTTTTGCATCATTTTGAGGCTCAAAGAACATGCTAGACATACTGGGAGAAGCTAAAAATTATTTATAAATAATAGATATATTTTTGGGACTTTATGTTAACTGTATTTAACTTAAAAACTAGTAACACACATTAATTTGGTTTTAACTATATAATGATTTACTATCATTTAGTTTTACCACTAACATATTTTAGTTAGGTAAAAGCAAGATAAATCATTAAAAAAGTGTACTGGATAAAGTGTTCAGGATTGGATTGCTCTTTGTGAAATCAACTGACTGAACATCTTCAATAAGATTAAAACTATCTTCTACTAAAACATAAAAAAGAATTACATGTCAGTTTTTTTTTTTTAAAAAAAAACAATACTAAGCATCAAGCTTCTACAGATACAAACTAATTGTATTTTATATATTATTGGCATAATTATATAGATTAAATAATTATGATATTATTGTACATTAATGTAAAACTGGTGCATGATCATAATAAGCACACAAATCAAAATCTTTCTCTTTTGTGTACTCATCACAATCACAACTTGCTTTGAGACATTGCATTCGATTTTTTCCTTTTTTATCCTTCCTTTTATATGACACTATAAAAAGGCAAATAAATGTTTATATTTTATGTTACATAACACATATAAAACTAGATTCACTTTAATATATAACAATTAAAACTTATTAAATTTAATAAATCTAGAAAAAGTCAAAATATGAAGATATTTCATTACTTTAGTGTTCTATGCATTTTTTAGTTTATTGCATGAGATTAATTATATAATTGTTAAAAAAAAGCAATCCTGAAGACTAAATGAATAATATATATATATATATATATATATATATATATATATATATATATATATATATATATATATATATATATATATATATATTAAATAGATGCTTATTTAAAAATTCAAGAAACAAAATAAAGCACATCAAATATTTACATAAAAGTAATAGTTTTTTAAAATAAAAGAAACCAAGTCCAATCTTTATACTTTGTGTATTAATGATACATAGTTACTTTTATTTAAATTTTGCAGTTTTAATGGCCAAGGTGAGATAATGCTATCAAAGTGAGAGCAATTTAAAACAATTAATTATGTTTCAATGTCAAAAGATTGCAAGTGATAGCATTCTGATATAAAAAACAACTTTTGACAAATAAAAAAAAAACAGTCAGTATCAAATATAAAAATTTGTTTGATTATACAAAATTCAGGATATAATTCTCCAACTGCATGAATAACAACATCACCAACTTTAAAGTTAGCAAAGTTAACATAAACACTTTTTGATTGAAAAATTTCTCTGTATAATCCATAGTTGCCTATCAGTTCTGAAACAGTTTGTCCATCAATCACATGACAAAGTAAAATGGGCTCAGTTTTAGCAACACTAAATTCATTATTTTTCAAACCATGTTTCGCCATGAACCTTGTTGACTGGTCCATTTGGTGTCTAATAGCTACTGTTTTACAAATATTTTTAAAATTCCCTACAGATGATGCAGTTTTCTTAAAATCTCTCAGTTTACCTTCACATCGAATCACCTACATATGACTTAGTGGACCAAGCATTTTGATAATTCGTGAATAATGAATGAGATTATGAAACTTTAAAGTTAAGCCACACTTAAATGCATAACAGTATTCTTGTAAAAACTCAGCAATGATAGAAGCAAAGTATATCAAATCAGGTTTGCTAAAATGCAAGCCAAATAAGTAAAGGATAACTTGCCTTAGCAATAAAAAAATAACCCAAATGTTGTCATCAAAAGGAACTAAATCTCTAACTAATAAAGGAAAGCTTAGAACCAAATTGAGCATTTCAATTGCACCAATATTAATAGAACCGTTTTTTATTTGAAACTCAGTAGGACAAGAAGGAATTGATGAGTGATCATATGAAAAATTTCTTATTCTGCTACTTATGTCACTAAGATTAAAGAATTTTTGTTGAAATACTAGATAATTTAACATTTTATGGAAAAAGTATTTGCAAATGCCTTCTAATAAATCATGCATAATATCGCAATAAATGTTATCATTGACATGAAATGATGGAATTTTGTTAAAACAACATTCTTCCTTTATGCCATTAAGAGAACAATTATTTAAAGAAACGTCATAATCGTAACATTCTTTAGTTCTAAGTAACTCAACCGATTCAACAAAAGTACAGTCAAAGTTTTTGCGCATTATTTTGCATATTCTGCATGGGTATGTAGCAGTAAAACTTTCCACATAACCCAACACTCCATTTAAATCTAGATTGTCACCAATAATTTGAACAAGCACAACAAATATTTTAAAAGTTTTCGTCAATTTTTATAGTAAAACCTTTAGTTTCTAATTCTGTCATTTCTTGTGTATATATAGAAAATGCATCTTTATTTGAATATTTACTGCGATCAGAAGAGTTTATAACTGCACTTAACAAAATATTATTGAGTTTTGAATTATGTTGTGGTTTTATGCATTTTAGAATTGTACACAATGCTCCAATTTTGTGAATAGTGCTATGAGAACCAAGTGGATTAGCGGTTTCTAAATCATCAAAAAAACAAAAGACTGGTACTAAAAGAGTATTTTGTGAATGAGCCTATTTAAAACGTAATTGATGATTTTGCCACAACTTTCCGTCTTTAAAGTCTGAAACTAAACCATTATTAGATGGTTTCATATGATTTCTAATTTCATTAAGTACACCAGGAAGACAAAGGAAAACTTCAAGACACTGCTTTAATGAAACATATTGTCCTGTTGCAATACAAGTCGAGCAAACTATTCCTTTAGCTATTCTTTGAGTGCTTATAAAATGACCTATTAGGTATGATTTTGGTTTTATATAATATCCTTTCTTTTCAAAGTATTTTGTCTGTTTATGTAAACTTTCTAAACCTTGAAAAGGTTTTTTAAGGCGCGAGATGTTGTTGCAGAAATTATTACATTCATCAATTTGGAGACCATGTTTGTCAATAATTACTTGGGCCTCATTACTAATTCCTGTTACAATTGATGTAATCAAGTCTGAACATGCATCAACAATTTTCAATGTAGTGCTTAGTGGCAGATTAGGATAACTTCTCAGTTTTGAAATAAAATAGGCAGAGTATTCAAAAATACCATTGCAATTGTCAAACCTAATACCAAAATTTCTCATATTCACTATGCTAACAGATTCTGTACTGTGGATACCTGAAGAGAAGTCACTAGAAGAGGAGCAGCACGGCTTATAATCTTGGCTTTCCAAAATATGTTCTAAAAGAACTTCTTTATGAGATTTTTCAATATGTTTTATAAGACTTTGGAAAGAATTATATTCTAGCGGACAACCTTCCTGTCTGCAAACTAATCTCTCACCATAACTATGTTTATTATAAAAAACTTTTAAATGGCACTAATACGAATTGCTAGATCTTGCAGTATATTTACAATAAGCACAGTTAATCATAGTTAAAGTGATATTAAAAGCAGTCGGTAGACAAACAATGAAAAATTAATGGCGACATAAATTTTGTTTTTTCACTCGAGATTTGCAATCCCGCGGCGCTTTTGGTGAAAGTAACCAAATATATTTTGTAAATTTTAGCAAATTATTTTGTTGTTTTATGCGTGAATACAAAAAGCAAATAAAGAATGTAACCAAATAATTTGGTTAAAATAACTAAATCATTTTGGTAAAGTTCACAAATAGTTTAGCTTTTTTCACCAAACATATTTGTAGTTTTTACAATAACTACCTAACCAAACATATTTGGTTAAATTAACAAAGCGATTTTTTGCAGTGAAGGGGTTTAACTTTTTGTAAAGAAAACTAAATACAGCTTAATAAAGTCTGAGAACAAACACGGCTTGCTTTTGATACGACTTAAGAGTCGTTTTTTATAAGCATAAGACAACTTAAAACAGTTAAGTTATTGGATTTTTCTGAAAATTTAGAAAGAATTTCAAATAAATATAAAAACAAATCTTAAATCAGTCTATATCCTTTTAATTTTACGTCACCTTCAATTAGACAAAAAAAAATCATAAAACTTTCAAATATTTAAAAAAATTTTTCAATACTACTCAACAAAAGCAATATTAAATTAATCCAAAAATGGAGTAAGCTCTAAAAACAGTGGATATATGTTTATATATATATGTTTAGGTCGTATTACGCTGAGATTTTTTTTTTCCTATGTTTTCTTTTTGTTTTTTTTGTTAACATTCAGTCGTAAATTATTATACTATTGTATTAAATTGGATTAAAAATTGTATTAAATTGGATTAAAAATTTATAATATATATATATATATATATATATATATATATATATATATATATATATATATATATATATATATATATATATATATATATATATATATATATATTCAATAAATGAAAATCCATAGACATATCTTCAACCACTAAACGTTTCGAAAGATTTTTTGAACAATTTTTTATCATAAGGGGTTCCTTTACCTATTAATAAAAAAAGAAAAGAGTGCAAATTCAAATTTAGTGCTGATGCCAATGCATCGGCCAGCACCAATCGGCATCTGCCAAAAGTAGGCATCGATGCACCTTTAAATATATAATTAAACAATATATTTCTGAAATAGTTGGTGGTTACATTTTAAAGTTGTTTACAAATAGTAATATTACTAATAATGAGTAAACACCTGATGAAAATGAATAAAATAATTATAGTTATAATGATAAATAATATTTACATCTGTTTCAACTGATATACATATTTCAGACTACAGACTCTGGAAATATATTACCTTAGAATTATTAAGTCAACAGATATGCTCATTATCAACAACGACTTTATCCGAGTATAGTGAGCGTGAACTTTCAAAGACTATAGAAAAAAATTAAAAGAAATTAGTTAAGTATTAGTCGAGAACACAATTCTTTTTTTGTTTTATGTGTTTGATTTATTTTTCTAAAAAGTTGAAGAAGCATCAAAATGTTATATTAGTGATAATCGGGGACAAAGTTTAGAGGGATTATTTAACAAAGTCCAGAGGAGTCAAAAAGAATATAATTAAGAGAAAAAAAGGTAGCTAAACCTATAATTGAAATAAATAAAGCATTCGGAAAACAAGGATTGCCGCTAAGAGGATATAACGCAGCTTATAACTGAAATAATACAGTTAACCATGGAAACTTTTTAGAAACTGTTTTATTAATAACCAAGTGTAATAGTAGAAAGTGAAAATCAAGCAAAAAGTGGGGAAAAAGGGTAAAGGAAATTTGTTTACTATATTATATATCTTACAACTGTAACAAACATTATTAAAACTATTTGTAAATTATTATTATTGAAAATATCTGAAGAAGTAAATTCAGCTAGTATTTATTCAATTACTATGGATTCCACTCTGGATATATTTACCCATGATCAATGTGTATTTGTTTTGCAGTATACTAGTGAAAGAACTAAAGGCAACAGGTCTAAAATTGAAGTTGTGGAACGAGTTGTAACTTTAAACAAAGTAATTTCATCTTCAGGGCAGGGTTTATTTGATTTATTAAAAATAACTTTAGCCTAAATAATTGTGTAGCAGATGCTTTTGATGGTGCTGCCAATATCAATGGCCAATTTAAAGAGTTCAAGTAAAACTCAAGGAAACGCTTGTAAGGTATTTTCATACATAGTGCTACGCTCATGTGTTAAATTCAATAATTGGTAAAACTCAATTGCGGCCTAAATATGATGCGGTTATTAAGATATTTGGTCGTATCAATATGTGGAATGAAAGAACCAAGAATTGGATGACATTTGGAATTTGATAACAGAAAGCAAATTGTATAAGTGCAAATTGTGTTTGCACTTTGTGAAATTTCTGTTACTAATTTTTTTTTCAAACAGCGTAAGAAGTACAGCTGAAAATTTACTTGGTCTACT
This sequence comes from Hydra vulgaris, assembly GCF_022113875.1. Classification (NCBI taxonomy): domain Eukaryota; kingdom Metazoa; phylum Cnidaria; class Hydrozoa; order Anthoathecata; family Hydridae; genus Hydra; species Hydra vulgaris. Next base: position 50,201,872 of record NC_061161.1, on the reverse strand, counting down.
TACCCGTTATGATATAGTATTATTATCAGTGATGTTTTTGAAAGTTTTAAGTTTATTACTGCTCTATCTGATTACCTACAAACATCTGGTCTAGATTATATTAAAGCATGGAGAAAAATTGGTAGAACAATAAAGTCTTTAAAAGAAAACCAAAGAGAAATTTTATCTGTGCAGGAGCAAAAATATACATTGAATTTGTATCCAGTGTAGTTTGAGAAAATGAGTCAGGCATTGATATAAAATAAGAACCTCCTTAAGAGAGAAGAAAAACTATTCCAAAACGTTATGGAGAAAAATTCTTATCGTTTGTGAAATTCTGGCCTCAAATATCCAAAACTGATATTAGAGATGCATATGATGTATAAAACCAATTTGCAAGAAGATTCAGGCTTTGAAGATTTTAAATACTTTTAGGAAAATCATAAAAATAAGTGTACGTGAAAAAAATGTTACTCATGTTTATTATGCGTATCAAATATTATTTATGAATTCAATATGTATTCCTTAGAGTATAATGAATTATTTGAAGTTTCTTTTAACGATTCCTCTTACTCAAGTAACGCGTGAACGATCGTTTTCAAAACTTAAAACACGTTTAAGAAGTTGTTTAACACGCGAGAATTTGGAATCATTGTTTTTGATGAACTGTGAATGGGAATTCCTGGCTAACATTACACCGGATCAAGTCATTGACTTGATGAGTGAAAAAAGTACCAAAATGTTAAGAATGTTGAAAGTTTAGTTTTTAAACATTTTATTGAACTATTTCAACTATTTGTATATTATTTCCTCTGTATTGAATAATTTTTAATATCATATTATTCATATTTTATAATTTATACTACGCAATCAAGATCACAAGTAAAAATAATTATGTTAATTTTGTTGTGTGTTTATTTATTTTTATAGAACTTAAATTAAAATGTAGATTTGGTTTATTATTTAGGTTCATGTTCATTGTATAGTTTTTTCTTAGTGAAAGAAGTGGGTAGATAACATGGCTATTAATATAGGTTTACATGGAACCCTTTGTTATTAGTAGTACGCGCCTGCAACTATCAGTGACATAAAACAATTATTTAAATAGAAAACAAGAAAATAAGAAAAATAGTAATAAAGTTAAAAATAATAACGATAACGATGATTATAATAAAAATAACAATAACAAAAAAGATTAAAAATAAGAAAAAAAATTTAACATTAAAGTAATACTAATAAAAAATCAAAACTGATAAAAAAACATGACAAAAACATAGTTTAAAAAAATATATAAAAAATTTTATATTGTTATGTGCATACACAAACATACATATACACATATACAAATGTATAAATATGCGTACGCAGTTTACACACATATATACTTTTGCATACAGGAATACATATACACTAATAGAAATGTATAAACACATAAAATGAATGACAAACTTTAAACAAACAAAAAGGAAAAAATAATAATAAAACAGTACAACTCAAACATTGAACAAAAAAAACATGATAATATAACCAATACGTCATAATGCCTAATTAACACAATACACAAAATTAAATAAAAATACACTTGAGGGTCTGAAAAAATAAAACAACAAACAATCCAAACAGCACACAAAAATGCATAATAAAACAAACAACCTAAATAAATACAGGACAATTAAAATTTAAATTAGTGTAAAATTACATGACAATATAAACATTTGTATGAAAATTATTTAAAGAATAAACTAAAAAAGTTTTCGCTGTAAAAAGACTTTATTTAATATTTTTGTTAGTGGTACTTTTTTATTATTGTTTTCCATTTTCAAACTTCTTTTTAACTTTAAAATTTGTATTTTTTTTTTCAATGTTTTGTTTTTGTCAAATTAAAAAAATTCTTTTTTATTAAATATATATACACAGCGGCGTAGGAAGGTTGCTAAAGTTGAGGGGGGGGGGGGGGGCTGAAATCATATATTAAAAAGAAAAAGTTCCTCAATTTTGTATGATACAGCAAACTAGATGAAAATGATCTATTTATTCAATTATTCAACACGCGCAACGCGATTAATCATCTTTTTAACGTGATTAGTCATCTTTTGCCAGCACACTTTCATTTAAAAAATAGTTAGTATGTAATAGTATCTGAAACAGTTTTATGGATATACTTTTCCATGGTGATGTTTATTTGTGAATGAGTCATTGCAGACTGGAAAATGATAATTCCGCTGTTGCTATCATGAAAGTTTTTAGTAAATGGGGGCGGGAGGGGGAGGAGCTAAATGCAGTGTCCCCTCCCCCAAGTATTTTAGTTTTAAGGGACGGGGCTATTGCTCCCTCCGCCCCCTGTTCCTACGCCAGTGTATATCTATATCTATATTTATATCTATATCTATATCTATCTATCTATCTATCTATCTATCTATCTATCTATCTATCTATCTATCTATATATATATATATATATATATATATATATATATATATATATATATATATATATATATATATATATATATATATATATATATATATATATATATATATATATATATATATATATATATACATATTTAAACAATTTAAAATGTATTCTACAAAAAGAGTGCTCAATGTTCTTAAAAGAACAGAGCAATTACAAATTAGTAGAAAATCACTTAGCAAAATTTTTTCTCATTTAACACTGTGTTTCATCAATAAAGACTTTTTTTTCTGATGAGTCTTTATTGATGAAACACAGTGTTAAATGATAAAAAATTTTGCTAAGTGATTTTCTACTAATTTATATATATATATATATAATATATATATATATATATATATATATATATATATATATATATATATATATATATATATATATGTATAATTAACAAAAACTTTTTACTAATTTATGGATTCTTTTACGAGCACATTTAGCTGTGGTTATAAAGAAAAAAATATTTATGTTTGTAATTAAAGCTGTGTTACAATAAAAACACGGATTCATTTTAATAATTATTACTAATAGTATTAAGTTTGCATTTAGGCATTACAACTTTCTGCAAGCAAAATAAAAAAAAATAAAATTAACTTATAAATAGCTATTTATAATATTCAAGTAAAATATTATATATAGTTATGAATAATTTTTAAATATTAACGCTTTCAAATAAAATGCAACAAAAAAAGAATATTTCGCTGGGCGATTAGCGATTTACATTTTTAAAAATCTTATAATAATCTGCCTCGATATCAAACAGAATTAAAAAAAAAAACGTCGTTTTAACGTTGAATTATCAACGTTAGTTTATCAGCTATAAATCAACATGGAAGTGACGTGAAAATTCCGACGTTAAACTTTCAACAACACTAAGACGTTGAAATGACGTCGTATTGTTCAACGTTACGTTAACATCGGTAATACAACGCGGAAACAACGTTGAAAATTCTAACGTCAAAAATTTTAACCTTGCTAAGACGTGACATGACTTTGTTTTTTTGTTTTTGTTTTTATTTTTTTGTTTTTTTTTTAAATACTAGTACTTTTTTAGCACTAGTATATTTTCATATTCAAATTATTTGTTAAACAAATTTTTCAGTTATAACGCAGTATTTTTAGATTTTACCGTTTAAAAAACATATTAAATCAAAAATTATGTCATTTTAATACATATAGATATCGTAAATATTGCTTTCATTCAGAATTGTAAAAGTGCAAGTGAAAGATGTAAAAGTGGAGAAGATGATCTTTGAGACAAAAACCAAAAATTTATCTCAGGTATACAATAGGTAATAAGGTTTTTCTGGTTTCAGTCAGAAATGGTATTTTTTGAATATCAAGCTGCTGCAATGATGGAAAATCTAGTCTAACTGACAATTTGGAGACCCATTTATAAGAAATCAATGACTAATGTTTATCCTTACACAGATATTTCTATTTGCATCTTCTTTAACATACCAGTCACAGCTGTTATGTTTGAGAGAAATTTCAGTAAACTTAAGCTCGTAAAAACTATAGAATCAACTATGGGCCGAGAACGTTTGTTTTGCTGGTTATATTTTTAATTGAAAATGTGGTCAACACCCTTGATTTTGATGATATCAATTGTGAATTTGAAATAAATTTTTTGCCAGAAAAGTGAACTTAAAATGAAGTTTGTGCAATATTAATGACTCTTGATGTGAAAAATATTGCGATCAAAAAATAGTTTTTTAATATTAACATTTGTTCTGTTTTTTTTTTTGAAGGAAGAGTTGGAGAGGAGAGAAGTTTAGGGCACAATTTTCCTTGCTTGCCCGAAGCACAAAGTTGGCTGGGTACGGCCGTGCCCCTCTCCATGACTGTCGCGTAAAATCTGAACCCTCTTGATGCATTTCACCTATTCAAAAAATATTAAAAACACGTTTCTGTGATTGTTTCGGAAAATCCGAAAAGGCCACCCAACGAACCGTTAAAAGTTGTTAACGATAAAAATAGTTAACCGTCCATTTATAATCCTAACATAATTTTGAATAATAACAATATTTAATAATAACACTGTTATAATAATATTGATAAATAATATTTGATTTTAATATTGATTAATAATATTTGATCTTATTATGATAATATTGGTAAATAATATTTAGTCTGGATTGTCTTGTTTGAAATCAAGTAAAGTTTTAGCGTATTATAATAATTATATAATTTTCTTAAATATAAAAACACTAAAGTAGATCGTGGCATTGCATGCTAATATAATTATGCTAAAAATATTGGTACATAAATTATACATATATTATTCATATATGTGTCTATATATATATATATATATATATATATATATATATATATATATATATATATATATATATATATATATATATATATATATATATATATATATATATATATATATATATATATATATATATATATATATATATATATATATATATATATATATATATATATATATATATATATATATATATATATATATATATATATATATATATATATATATATAATATATATATATATATATATATATATATATATATATATATATATATATATATATATATATATATATATATATATATATATATATATATATATATATATATATATATATATATATATATATATATATATATATATATATATATATATATATATATAAACCTCCCAAACCTCATAAAAACCCAAACCCACAGTCGATGTAGCAGCACTCCACTGCGAGTCAGGCTATTTGTCAGTTGATGTATGCACTGAAGCCCCCAGCAGCAGGCTATTTCAGTATGACGTCAGATTGCTTACCTTAGTACGCAATACTATTTGTATATATATATATATATATATATATATATATATATATATATATATATATATATATATATATATATATATATATATGTATATATATATATATATATATATATATATATATATATATATATATATATATATATATATATATATATATATATATATATTATGTATACATATATTTTATATATATATAGTATATTAAATTATTTTTATTAATTTTAGGTGTAATATAAAACCTATATTACAATAATTCCTGAAGATAACTGTTCATCATGTTAATTAAATTCAAATAATAAGTAGCTCTAAATATTTTACAATAATGGAAAAATTAATAAAATATGCTGTCTGGGTAGTATGGTTTATTTCGAATATATTATTATCATCTGCTTATGATCAAATTAACAGTAAGTTTTTTATACTCTTATTTGATATGTTACGAATTACTGCTAATCTGAAAATTTAAACTGAGACTATTGTTAAAAAAAGTTTAAACCATGTAATGTGATTGCTATAAATAGGTAAATTAAAGAATAAAATAAAATATTGATGCTGTGAACCAAATGATTATTTGATATGCATAACATGATACGTATTTGAGATATAATCCTAACACCACAATAAGAACTTCAAGTCATATTTTCAACATTTTAAACATTGTTCAATTGCTTTATATTTAATTTTAAAGAAAAAATGTTTGTAATAAATTTGAAAATAAAAAAGTTTTATAATTTATTTAAAAAAAACAAAATAACAATTTTTAAGTTTTATTAGTTTATAGTGTTTGCATTGTTTATTTTGTTACATATTTTTGTATTGTATTTATGTATTGTGTATAGAGTAGTGTATTTTTGTGAATTATTTATATTAGCACATATTTCTGTGTGTATTTTATATTATTGTTTATTTCTGTAATTTTTTCAATTTTATGGGTAATTAAATAAATAATACTTACTTTGAATGCTGTTCTAGGTTCATTAGTTATTAAAATAATGCACCAAAAAAAATTACTGGGTTTAGTCATATCTGTTATATGAAGTGAATAGAAACTGAAAAGACCATCTTTCTAATATGAGATAAGAGAAACTATCTATGTTTAATAAGTTTTATTATGTAAGCAAAATATAATATAGGAATATTTTTAGACAAATTTTTTAAAATAGATAGTTTTGTTACTCTATAACCAAGGTTGAGGTGTTACAAAGTACCTTTATTTCATAACAATTCTTTGTTATTTTTTTCAGTGCTTCTACATATAAGGAGTTATATTTACAACACAATACTTTTAATTTTACTTTTGTTATTTTTTTAGCTTTTTTTTTACTTTGTAATGAGTTACTTCGAGAAATAAAGCAAAAAAATTTTGTTTCAAACAAATTGTAAAATACGCATAATATCACAAAACCAATACTGATACTGCTTGACGTTAGATTCCAGCTATGTATCAAGACACAAGGTTGCCTAATGAACACACAAAATAAACAACCTAAATACACAAGATATGCAACCTAAATACACAATGCAATAAGCAAACTGACTGTTGTTTTGGAAAATTATTTAGAAACATGATAAAATGCAGTTCTGCTATTACACTTACCTCCTCATCATCAATTTTCATGCCACTTAATGAGTTTAATAGCTGTTCATGATGTTGCAATTACTTTCTATGATGCATCCTCATAAAATATTAGTTGATTAACATTAACAAAATCAGGCGTTATGGTACAGACAGTCACAAAGTAATACACCTACAAAAGTTATTAAAAAATCATTTGTTTTATTATAACTGCAGTTTGTTGTGTTTAAAATAGTTTTATTGTTTTTAATGTACTACTTTATTTCGCTTCGTTGGCGAATATTATATATGACATAAACTCTATCTTATAATTTTTTTGCTTCACTTATTTAGATTACTTCATTTTAATGGTGGTAAAAATCCTTTTCTCATAAATGTTAAAGTTTTTATTTTGTCGTTATTTTAATAAAAATATTTAATATATTATTTTAATAATAATATGTACGATTGAACATTTTTTCTATCAACTTTACTTAATCACTTTGTTTTTCTTTTTTTTTTAATCTTTTTTTTTCTCTTTAGTGTTTGCCACAAATTGCAATAAATGAATGAATGATATATAGATACATTTAAAATTGTCAATTGTTCGTTTGCATTTTTTTTCTATAATAGTGTTATTAAAAAATATACAGATATTTGGTAAAAATCTGGTTTTATGCAGCAATAGTATTTTTATAGTTAAAACAGTTCTTAGTATTAAAAATTTAGTTTAAATAGTATCTGCACACAATATATCATTAACATTAGCAGTTTTTAAAATGATTTTAACGAGCAGAGATTTAAAAAATGAAATCTTTTTTTTTAATGTTGTTGACTTCTAAGATTCAAGTTCTTATTTTATTATTATTATTATTATTATTATTATTATTATTATTATTATTATTATTATTAGTATTATTATTATTATTATTTTATTATTATTACATAACTAAGAACATTTTCTTTTCCAACTATACTTTTTTTTTTTTTTTTTTAATTCAATCTTTTTATTTTATTTCCAAGCTTTTCCTGCGATTTGTGAAATCATTGCAATAAATAAATTATTTTTAGATAAATTTAAAGTTATCAACTGTTCATTTGCATATTTATTAATTAAAGGAATTATGCAAAATATTTATTTAAAAATAAAATTTTAGTAAGAACTTTTTTTTAGTATTAAGTATTCAATTTTTTAATATTTTATAAAAAATATTTTTGATATAAAAAAAATTCAAAATTAAATTTCTCAGATGTTATCAAACTTTTTGTTATTTGAGTAAAAATCTGTGCTCGAGAATTATTTAAAACTTTTATTTGAAATTATTGTATTAAAAGGAATACAAATTATTTTTTCAAATCATTAAGTTATTTTTGTATATATGATTATTCAGTCATGAAGAACTATTACTAAGATAAAAATTTAAATAAATAAATAAAAATTTTGACCATCCAAAAAAACAATTGACTGTTAATTCGATGTGCTAGTCGGTCGAATTGACTGCTCTTCTTTGATTTCAAGATTATGTTGGTAAACCCGACATCATTTTGAACATCCTTAACAATATCAAAATAAATCAAAAACTAGTCGCTAAGGACTTGCCAGAACAAAGTTTTGAATTTCTTTTGTATTTAGCTTACCTCTGAAAAAAATTTGATTGAGCATCTGTTAATAAACAGAATGATCTGCTAATAAACAGAATGATCTATTGATCTACTGAGAGATGTATTCCACTGTAAAATTGGAGACAACAAGTGCGCACCAATCCCAGCATTGGTTCAACTTTCTATAACCATTCATTATCATTGATCTCAACTGTATCAGCCACCTGGGGCAAACAAGTTGTGATTTCCCAGTACATGTGTAAAATGTGGATAACATATGCAGTCTGTTGGTAAATTAGTTTTAAAGAACTGCATAGTTTTAACAAATTTCTGATTTCAGTTTTCAAAGCATATCTAATATTTCTTACATTTTGTACACTGTTTCGAAAAAACTCATTTGTTTTGTACTTTGAAATATGGCACAGGAGTTCAGTTTATTAATATTTATTAATCATATTATTAATCAAGGAATTATGCAAAATATTTATTTAAAAATAAATCAAATGAACTCATCAACAATTTATTTGTCAATTCATTAACATTCATCAACTGATTTGTCAATTGCTATTAACTATTTTGGAATCAAAATAGACTCAAATTTATCTTTTACATCACATCTTTAAGACTTGGCATTGAATCTAAGCAGATCGAGCAGCATGTTAGTTATTATGTCCGTCATTATGTTAATCATGATGTTCATCAGCATGTTAGTTATTATATCCATCATTATGTTAATCATAAAACTTAGCTTACCATATATCATGCTATTTTTCACTTTTATCTCAGATATGGGTCATTCCATGTCAAATCAACTAAGAAAAAAAATTTCGTCACCATACCATCTCGGATTTTGCTGATTTTTGGAGTAAAAGCTTAAATTATTGTAAGAAAACTTCACTCCAAATTTTAGCATCAGACTTCTTACCGTTTCAGAGATATTGATATTCGGTTCCAATCTCTTTTTTGACTTTTTTTTTCAGTACCATTTATTTTTTAAGCTCATTACACAACATAATTAGCTTTAACTTACGAAATACTTGTTCAATAGTGATGAAAATTTCTACCTAACTACTTTTTAGGGTGAGGAACTCAAAAATCATTACTAAAGCATTAAAAAATTTAAGCTTCTATATAAATATTCAATTTCAAAATGGTGAAACACTTTTTGTAAGATTTTTAATGCCTGGAGATGCCTAAATAATATGATTCTGAAATTTCCTAATTTATTATGTGTAACAAACTCCATAATACAAAAAATCTGGAAGGGTTTTCTTTTTTAAATCAAATTTATTTTCATTCAAAGTCTTATAATAATAGAATAAAAAAATATTGAAATTACACTAAAACAATTGAAATAATTGAATTACAATAAGAAAAATTAAAACTAAAAGGTAATAAGAATTAACAATCTTCAACATTTAAAAAAAATAAGAACTAAAAATTTTTGACAGATAAAAAATTAGTTCTCTGGTTTAAAGTTTGTTCAGCTATCTTCAATGCTCTAGTGATCAATTTCACTGATTTTATATTGTCTTCCCGTAACAGTTGTTGGAATGCTAATCATTAACCAAAAGTTTGTTGATGGAACCCAGCAAACATCATCTCTCTAAGGTCAATAATATGACCTTGAAGGGTAACATGGGTGCAGGAATCTGGCTTGAAAGTCTTTATTTTCAACATCAATTTACTCAACTAGTCCAATCCATGGATTGTTATCATATATCAAACATACAAACACACCAATGCTTATATTAGACAAGAATTCTTTAATAATCTCATCAGTTTGAAAATTAAAAACAAATGAATACTCTAATTGTTCAGAAACAACTTAAGTTACAATTTTTGTGTTACTTATTGGAATAAAATTGTGATAGCTGCGAGTATTTGGAAACATTTTTGCAGTTGTATATCTTTTCTCCATTTCACTTGGAAATATTGTGTTTGACTCCTTGGGTATGTAATAAAATTGTGATAGCTGCGAGTGTCTGGAAACATTTTTGCAGTTGTATATCTTTTCTCCATTTCACTTGGAAATATTGTGTTTGACTCCTTGGGTATGTAATAAAAATTAATTCCTATGATTTCATTTTGGCAAAAATTAAACATTGCAGATGCTGTAAGAATATGATTTGTTGTTGTTTGATGAAGACTAGCAATTGAAGTTAGTCTTTTTACAATCCCACCAATACCATCACAGGGTAATTTACCATGACTTGTTACAAAGAAAGACCAGGTACATTTCATAGCAAAATCTTGTTCATGGTGACATATATTAAGGAAGTGTTTGCAGTTCTTGTATTGGCTAGCACACCCATTTGAAAAGTAATGGACACTTTCTATTTGATAAGAAATATTGCTTTTAATATGTTCAATTGTTAGCCTCATCACATGATAAACCATATCTACATCATGCAATAAATCATCTGAGATAAAACATATTCAATCACGTTTGAGGACATTATTTTCTTTATATTAAATTACTGTTGGATGCAATGTTGCTTGAATTTTTTTCCAGTGAAAACTTTGTATTTTATCTTGTACAACATACTCATATTTTTCTGAGAAATTGTAAAGGACAATGAACTCAGTACTACTTAACTTATTTTTTAACTTTCTTAAGGAAGCAGCTTGACTTTTTCCAATGTAAGAATGAACAGAATGTTTTGTAACTTTTTTTTCAAAGTATTAATTAAGCTACTTGTCGTTTCTGTTAGACTTAATAACTCAGTCAGTTGTTTTCCATTGTTTGTAATCTATACAATAATCGTCATCTTCATCAATATCGTCTTGAGAGCACAATTCATTTTTAAGATAATATACTAATGTAGAATTTTTTAGCCACAAAGGGCAATGATTTATCATGCAAGTCTTGTTAGCCCTACTGCAAACAAGCATATCAATAAGCTTGTGATAATTCTTTGATAATTCAACTGCACTAATCATTACCTTAACATTTTGATGGTAGGTGCACACACATACTGTATGCGTACCAGATGTTCTAACTGTAATGCATCATTTTGGACGATGTGAGCAAAAGTTAGAAAAACAGCTCTTTATATCTAGATAACAGGTTTTAAACTTTGCATATACAGGCTTAATCGAGAAGCGGGTGCAATCGCACTCGATAATTGACCACGGAAATAATATTTACTTGCGTAAAACCGGCCAGATATTTTAATCGTTTTGAGAACATTTAAAAAAAAAAAAGCGCAACTAGATTGACTGGACCGTTGAGAGACAATTAAAAAAGAAAACAGCTTTTAAGCAAAAAAATACGATTAGAGCAAATATTTTTGAAACTTTGTTCTTTTATATTTTTTTATAAAATTAGGCGACATTTTTTATATAAAGTAACAACTTACAATTAATGATTGTTTAATAAGGAAACAAATGTTCTTTAATATATCAACCAGTATAAAATTTTTATTTGTATACTTATATCTTATTTCCAGTGCTAGATTGAGGAGGTGGCGGAGAGGGTGATGGGGTAGAAGGACTATAGCCCCGGGACTCACAATTTTAGAGGCCGCAAAATAGTCAAAAGGACCATTCTTTAGTCATTTTTACGCTGTGGCACATAATAAATGCCACTAAAATAATGCAGCCCGCGGCCCTGAAAAGTCCAACAAGATTCAACCAGTAAAACTAACCTTAGATGATTTATTTATAAATAAAAAAGGTTTTTTTAATAACTGTTTTATGCTTTGCATAGTTTGAAAAGTTTAACACATTTGAAACTATTCTTTTTAGTAAGATAAACAAATGAAATAATTAAATAATTGAGTTATTGTAGAAATTCAATTAACTCAATAGAAATTAACTAAAAACGTTAAATTACTTAGTGAGGAGGAAGCGGAACAGCTTCACATTACCGCTGATAATGTTTAGTGAGTGGGTTTTATAATTTTCATAAGTATTTAAAACAGAAAAGACTCAAGTATAACGAGTTTGTAAGAATCGCTGAAGCAAAAATAATTGAAGTTAGTTAACCAATTTCTAAGTACTTAAAAACTTTTCTTTCTAAGAACTTAAAAACATAAATTTAAAACATTTATTTTTGCAAACAATTAATGTTAATTTAAAACATTTATAGCTTTGTAGATTTGTCTTCGAGAATGATATAGTATTAAAATAAAAGTTCGTTTGAACTTATTGTTAAAACAATTTATGCTAGAAATCTCGACGAAAACATAACAAAACTCAAATAATACAACTTTTTAAAAATAATTCAACAGAATACTCTAGAACATTTGGTTAGTATTTTTTGAACACTCTAGAAATTTCCGTTAGTATTTTTTGAACCAATAGAATTAGTTGTTAGTAGATTTGGCTGGTTTTTTGTGTTCGCGAATATTCTTTTTTTTTATTTTTCCGCACAAAGTTTGAGAACATTTGCGTTTATGTATGTTTCCCTGAAAGTCTTTAATACAAAATATTCTAAGATTTACGATAACTTAATAATTATTTTGCGGACAAACAAGGAAGCATACGTGAACTTGAATTTTCTCAAAACAACTAAAAAATCTGGCCGGTTTTTCGCAACTAAATATTATTTCCGTGGTTAGTTATCAAGTGCGATTGCACCCGCTTCCCGACCAAGCCTGATATAGTTCTTTTAGGTTTAAGAGAATCAAATGCTTTTGCATGTGTGATTTTCGAGCTATACTATCAAAATCTTTTTTATCAGACATTAGCCTGCTATTTTCATCATTGCAATAAAATTCAATAATTTTATCTACTGTTTCTTGAGGTATTTCCTTTCCTTTTTTTTTTTTTTTTCTCAGGAAAAGGTAAAATACCATTTTTCTGAAGCAATTTGCATGATATCTGCACCATATAATTAGTAACATTAAATTCTTTTTCTATATCTTTGTGAGACCAAGAAATTGGAACCAGTGTTAGTAGTCGAATTTTCTGATTACGATTGGAAATTAACATTTTTTTCTTTGATTTTTCTAATAAGTATATCCATGTCATTTGCTTTACCTTTAACTTCCTTAGATATTTTATTGAAGGAATCATTAATACCATTATTTTTTAATTTCCCATCAAGTTTCATATTAGTTTCTTTATATCCTTCTAAAAACATGAGTGATAATTACAGCTTCAGTTAGTATTTTGCAAGTATATATATATATATATATATATATATATATATATATATATATATATATATATATATATATATATATATATATATATATATATATGTTTAATACCTAAAGGATTTTCTATTTTCAAATCTTAAATTATTTTAAAATTGTTTCTTACAGAACTAAAAAATAATATAAAAATAAAGAAAATGATGTGATAAAGAAAGATCTTCAATTGGAAATGAATGATAAAGAAATAAATGATAAAGAAAGATCTTCAATTGGAATAATAAATAAAGAAATTTGTAACAAACAAACATATGTAAAATCCCATGGTATCAAGAAAGTTTCAAGTCTTAATGATGTGGAAAAAGACTTGATAATTAGTCGTTCTGGCATTCAATTTGATGAAAATGCAATGGTTTGCCTACACCATGAACATGTTTATTTAAAATGTTTCTCCACAATCCAAATAATTTTCTATGATCCATTTAATTCATACAATGGGAAAAGAAGGAAAGGTATTATTACTTAACCATGAAACTTTTTAAAAACTTTATTGTAATTATTTATAAATTATATATATATATATATATATATATATATATATATATATATATATATATATATATATATATATATATATATATATATATATATATATATATATATATATATATATATATATATAATTTATAAATAATTACAATAAAGTTTTTAAAAAGTTTCATGGTTAAGTAATAATACCTTTCCTTCTTTTCCCATTGTATGAATTAAATGGATCATAGAAAATTATTTGGATTGTGGAGAAACATTTTAAATAAACATGTTCATGGTGTAGGCAAACCATTGCATTTTCATCAAATTGAATGCCAGAACGACTAATTATCAAGTCTTTTTCCACATCATTAAGACTTGAAACTTTCTTGATACCATGGGATTTTACATATGTTTGTTTGTTACAAATTTCTTTATTTATTATTCCAATTGAAGATCTTTCTTTATCATTTATTTCTTTATCATTCATTTCCAATTGAAGATCTTTCTTTATCACATCATTTTCTTTATTTTTATATTATTTTTTAGTTCTGTAAGAAACAATTTTAAAATAATTTAAGATTTGAAAATAGAAAATCCTTTAGGTATTAAACATAATGATTGCATAAAATAAAGATCTTTTATGTGAAATGCAAAAAAGTTAATATATTAGAACTGTACCTGCTTTAAACAGCAAGATTCTAAAAATCTTTTTAAAAAATGCAAAAAATTTATACAGAATTTTTTTTTTTCATTATTAAATAACATCTTTTCCTAATTTTTTAAATAAAACTTTAAATGCAAATAAACCTAATTTAAAAAAGAAAACCCCTGCAGTTTTTTTGTATTATGGAGTTTGTTACATATAGAACATTACGAAAAAATTTCAGATAAACATTTTTTTGTACAGGGCATCAAAAAACTTACAAAAACTGTTACACCATTTTGAAATTGAATTTTCATATAGAAGCTTGAACTTTTGTGTTTTAGCCATCATTTTTAAGTTCCTCACCCTAAAAAGTAGTTAGGTAGAAATTTTGACCACTATTAAACAAGTATTCTTCTTGGATTATTGTTTACTACTGACCTTTCATGAAAATCTTGTATATAATCAAATACTAAATAAGCATCTGCTAAGTTTCCATTTTCTACCTTTACAAATCTCTTATTTGTCCCTGTATGGAATACTGTTGTCATATTTAAGCTGGTTCTTCTAAAGATGCTCTTTCTCTTCTTGACATGGTCCGAAAATGCATTGTAAACATAGCTTGACCCGCTCTATTTGCTAAGCTTAAGCCTCTCAAAAAAAGAGATGCAACTTTGTGTCATTACAAAGTTGCATCTCTTTCTCTTTTCAATACTATCAAACAGACAAAAACAATCATGGTTGCTGCTCAAAAGAGCTATCGTCTTAAGTTCCATCAACTAAAACACATTCTCGCTTGACTAGCCATTCAGCAAAGTTTCATTCTTTTACTGTATATGTCCCTGCATGCTCTAAAACTTTTATTCATCTAGTTTCCCCCCCGCAATTTAACTCTCTAGAACTGTCTTTCATTTTCATGTTTTCCTGACTCATACAACTTTCAACTTTTCAAGTCTTCTGTTAACTGTTTACTTGCACAATACTTTTTTCTTAGTAACTCACAACTTAATAGTTGTTGCTTGCAGTCTTGTTGGGAGTGAATCAGAATAATATTTTTAAAAAATTGCTATTATCACAAGTGTTACTTTTATTTACTCCTACTTGTATTATAATTATTATTATTATAATTTTATTATTAATGAATTTGACAGGTGTTGACTTTTTATTAGTACTTATTAATATTTGTAATTATCCTTTATTCAGAATAGATTTGTTGTTGTTTCTTCAGGCATTATCTTTTTCTGGATATTTCCCCAATTCCTGTTATTGTTTTAAAATTTTAATTTTTCTGGATATCCAAATAGTTTTATGGAAATACAAAATACAAATATTTTTTTTTAAACTTTGCCATCAAATAGTTAAAACAGTTAAGGTATTGTTCATCGATTATTCTATGCTATATTTAATTAGGTTAGGCATTATTTTTATGTATGTACAACTAATTTTTTCTTATTTGTACGCATATATTTATTATTATTTATTTTTACCATTTCACCTAAAAATCTAGTGTAATTTAATTCCATAATTTTTATATAAAATAAATTTATAAACCCTATTTAAATAAGTATGGAAATACTTTTCTTTTATAAAAAAGAATGCCTGTCAAAACCAAATCCTCAGTCAATGTATGTACATTCCACTGTACTTATCCCTATTTAAATCATCCAATGAATGTACACTTCACTGTGACTATGGCTATAACAGTTAATTTATGTACACATTAATTCTGTTCAACATTAAAACATTAAAAAAAGATAAACAACATAGATAAGATCAGATGAACAAAATATTAAAAAAAAAAAGATATAACATATTGGAGGTAAAGCTGTTAAAAAAATAAATATATATTTATTTGTTTAACATGTTTTCTTCCAACAAAGCTGTAAGCAACCACTATTAGAGTAGGAAGTTACTGGAGAAAAGAAGATGAAGTTTATAAAGAAAGATAACAATTACCGGAACACTTAAAAGATTGCAAATTGTATGAATCAGGAAAGCAGGAAGAAGAGAGCGAATTCCAAAGAACTTATGTTTGAGAAAAAGACTAGAAAAATAAGAATTTTTGGAGTACTTAGAAACTGTTGCAGTAAAAGTATGAAACTTAATTGAATGACAAGTAACATGATAATGAATTTTAGTAGGCAAAAGGCCCTATATATACACAAGCAGCGGTCATATATATATATATACACAAAAATAAACAATAGTTAAAAAACATTCTTTAAAATATAACTTTTCTAAAAAAAAAATTAAAATTAATAAAAAGATGAGTTTATACAGATGGATTTGAACCCGAAATCTTGTCAGCCGTGCCTTATATTATTACAATTCTAACATCTTGCAACGTTGTCAGAAAGTTTTTCCATATTTTGTTGACATAAAAAAGAAATTTAAATGGAAGACCAGAATTTTTTTTTTTTTTTATTATTATTATTTGATAGACTGCCTTCCCAAACCAAACCCTCAGTCGATGTAGCACCACTCCTTTGCAAGTCAGGCTATTTTCAATCAATGTAGCAGCACTCTGTTGCGAGTCAGGCTATTTGTCAGTTGATGTAGCAGCACTCTGTTGCGAGTCAGACTATAAGATAGTTGATGTAGCAACACTCACACATGATTTACAGTAAAAAATGTTCACTATGTTCACTACAGTAGCAAAAATACAATGAGTTTCTTTATTTATTAATTGTATGAAAAGATTATAATAATAACAAAATATAATAATGCAGTTTTAATATTTGCATTTTGAAAAAAAAAAAAATCTTTAATTAAAGTATAAAATATATAAATATGATTTTTTTTAAGGGTATCAAAGTTGAATATTATTTAATTATTTTTAATTATTCAAATGGTTAGATAATACATAAACAAAAGTATTTGAATAAAAAACAAAAATTAATTACTTTGAAAAAATAACTATTAACAAAATATTAATAAATTGTTCTGTGTATAACCTCTGCGTAACCTAATTTAATTTTTTGTTGACAATAAAACAGAAAGCTTATAAAGCAAAAAAAAAACTCTCAAATAAAATGTATTTACAAAATATTTTAGTATTAAAATAAGGGAATTTAATCTTCTCTTACATTCTTTGTAATTAATTTTTTCTTTTTTAGGTACAACACTATTGCCTGAGCTTGACACTACTATAACATCGTCACCTGATTCTACTAGTACCAGTACTAGTACCAGTAGTACAAAAAGTAGAATTAATACAACAACTAGTTCAAATAAAACATCTCTACCACATATAGCAATGAGGACAATATATGTTGTGAGGATATTAATTTTTTTATTTTTCATTTTTTTTTTATTATACAGTTATTTAATTATGGATTTTTTTTTTTTTTTTTTTTTTTGTTATTTACCTCCTCAAGGCCGAGAAGGCCACTACAGACGAGGAGGCTACTTAATAGTGGTTATAACCCTCTCTCAACTCTATAACTCCGAAACATGAACCTTGACAAACAAGGCCGCTGCGCGGAGAAACAAGTTGAATTCCTCATTAAAGCAGTGGTCTCCATCTTTTGCATCTAAGCATGTGTGACTTGTGGAAAAATATCCATTGCTTTTTAATTTCATTATGTTTTAAATAAATAAGCCGTTGATTGTAAGCTATTAAATATTTTTAGAAGTAATGATTTCTTTTTTTTAATAAAACTATTAATAAGCAACTACTAAAAAAAGAATTTTATAATTTCAATTACCTTTGTTGAAAGCTTGGTACATCTAGGTTCTTAAATTTATCTTTAGTATAAGTTAGTTTCTGTAAAGTTTTTTGTTGTTGTTGTTGTTGTTGTTGTTGTTAGTTAATAAAAAAAATTAAAACATAGATTTTAAATGACATCTTTAAAGGGTTTATTGATATAAAAATAAAATTAAAAACTTTTTGTATGGTAACTCTTTATTTGTAAATGATTTTATACAAATATTTCAATATTTATATACATGTATATAAAACTTTTTTGAAGCAAGCTTAAGATTTTATTAAAAGTAATCTTAATATATCCAATCCGCTCATTATTTGATCTAAACCTTTTAAATAGCTATTTGAAAACATAAATACTATAAATACTATAAACTACTACTGCTACTACTACTACAACAACTACTACTACTACTACTACTACTACTACTACTACTATAACTTTTGCGGAAGAGCCCTAGTGTTACGAATTTTGACATTGAGACAAGAGAAGCGTAAAAACGTTATTTAAAACAATTTTTTTTTTTAATTGCTGCAAAATTATAGGTATTTGTTATTTAAAAGTATTTTTTTAACTTAAAAATATTTTACGCATACAAAATTAAATTTTTATTTACTAGTTTTTACGGCTTGCGTAACATGAGGGCCATACATAATTCCCCTCGCTATATGAAAACTTCGCCAAAAAATAACAACTGTTTCTGAAAACCAAGTAATTTCCCCCTAAAAATAACATAGTTCCACCACTCATTATATTTTAGTTCCCTAAATTTTTTTTGCTACTTGTATTTTTTTTTTCCGCGCATTCTCTTGAGGGAAGTTACTGAAATGTCTTTGATCGGTTCGATTTTGTTAAAACTTTTCAGTTGCAATCGTAGGAAAAGAGAAATTGATGTCCTATTTATTTCTGTTCATATAAGCGCAAGTAGTTAAATATTTTAATGAAGTTTTTTATTTCTGCTATTATACTATATAAATTAATATAGGTATTACTTTTTAATTGAAATTTTCATTATATGTTTTATTATACAAATTTCTTGATTTTAGTAACATAAGGGCGCACTTTTTTAAAAAATTAGTTATTGAAAATTTTTGATATTTTTAGGTTTAACTGACTATTAACAAATATCAAACACACTTTACTGTTTGCAACTAGTATATTTTACCTAAAAAATTTAATTATTAGGTTTTATACTTACTATCAAGCCCGAACTGTAAGGGAGGGGGAAGAGGGCCTTAGAGTTTTGCGACCGACCTTTTGTACCTTCATTTTAAATTTTCTTTTTAATTTGAAAACAAAAAAATCTGCTTGACTTTTTATTTTATGCAAAAAAAAAGACAGAGAGGCCTTAAAGGTTGTTTAATCAATCTAATGTAATATAAGTTTCTACTTTTAAATAGTGCAAATATACTAAATGCTTTCATTGAATGATTTTAATACTAAATTAACCAAATTGATCAGTTTTACAAAATATATTTTTTTTCAAATCACATTTTAATACATTTCTAAGTATCATAAGAGCCATAAGGCTTATAAAAGACTTAAAGATATTAAAACTTAAATATATATCTTTAATTTTTTAGCGTGCAGCATTGATTAGCTTTGACTTAAAAAGAACCCTGAGTTAGAACTCAATGTTCATGGTTTGATCCCGGCTTTAGCTAAATAAACAACTTTTTTTTTTCAAATCCTACAATCCTTATCTTTACTTGTAACTTGCAATACTTAACTCATTTAAAAATCATACTCGCATGTTATATCTTTAAAATCAAATTTTAAACATCCTTCAAGCGTTATAATAACGCTTTAAAGGTGTTTAAGAAGAACTAACGGTCTTATCTCAGAACTGGCAGATGCCGGTATAGAACTTGAGGTTTCTTGGTTTTGAGCCAGAAATATTTGGCGTATCTAATTTTGTAATATAACTCGAGCACAGGGTAAGATTTTTTGTGGTTGTCCTAATTCTAAATATGCAATTCAATATTCATATTTCAATTATTTATAAATATTGGTTTGCATAAAACCTTTATAGTTGAAGCCAGACAACTTGGTATTTACATTCCAGCTATATTGTTTAAAACAGTGATTTCTAGTTTTATATATCTATATCATAATTGATATGGATATATAAAACGATTTTTATATATCTACATCAATTAAACAATTTTCACAATTAAAGCGACTGAAATACTAACAAAATTATGTGACAATAAATTCATTTTATCTGTATAAATAAAGCGCAGTTATTTGGAAATTACTACGCGTATTTTTTTTTTTGGAAACAATTCAACACGCACTTCTTTATTTTTACACAGTATTATTTACTATTTTACTGTTGTATAAAAAATTTGACTTAAAAAACTAATTTAAAGGTACCCCGAATTAAATAGCGAAATTGTTTTGTAATTTGGCAAAGTCAGTAAAGGAATTTGCGCCAGATTTCGTTATACGTTATCGCTAACTATTATTAACTGTGCTGGCTTAAATGCGGGACAAAATAAAAATGTATTTATAAAAGACTTCAAGACTTTTGTAAATGTTTGGCTAAAAAAATTTTTTATTTTTAACGATAGAAAAGTTATTCGTAGCAAAATTCTTTGAATGTCTTCTCAATTAGTTAGTAACTCAGCCATGTGCTTTTGCTGCTGTTTGTATTGTGTTTTTTCTGTGGCTACAACAAAAATGAATCTACATTCTAAACTATTAACACCTAGTGAACCTATAAGATCCTTGCGAAATCATCAGATTACTTTATTGGATTTGGATTAGAGAAAAGCCAGATAACAAGTGCATCGAATTTTTTATTGCAGTTTTTAATGAATGGCAAAGTGTGTTGAAGAAGAGAATAAAGTGTCCGAAAAAAAAAAGACCATATTTTGGAACCATTAAACTTGGAACAAAATCATGTGCCAATAGAATCAATTTAAATGATTATATTTCATAAGTAAAGGTGTGACAACATTAATGACAAAAATTATAGCTTTCAGCATTTATTAATATAGTAATAAAGTACAAATTGAAAAAAAATTTATAAAATAAATAATGAATTGCCTTGAATTGTAAAGATGATTTTTACAAAGCATGTGCTTTCCTGTTTTCTATTATGCTCTACTCGTAAATCAATTTTGTACAGCTTGCCTAGAATATTTAGGTTATACCTTTTCATCTATTTATATATACCTTGCAATGCTTCTAGATAACTAAATAAATAAAAAAATATTAAACTATACATATGCATATATATATATATATATATATATATATATATATATATATATATATATATATATATATATATATGTATATATATATATATATATATATATATATATATATATATATATATATATATATATATATATATATATATATATATATATATATATATACTAATTCAGAAAAAAATAAGCTACACAAAAATTAATTTTAAAGGAGTTTTTTATTTGTCTTTTAAACTTGATAGATTCTTATCACACCAATGCTATTACACCAATACTGATAGATTCTCATCACATTAATGCTAAAAAAGTGTTTAAAAAAGGAAAAAAATCAAATAATAAATTATTCAAATTAAACAGCGATTGCAAAAAACTGCTAAAAACTATATTAACAAATTAAACCTATTAAAGCTCAAACAAATACTTGCTACCTTGTTAAATGTTACTTTGGTATTCTGCAATTCTTAATGATTATTAAATAACTAAATGATAATTTGATTAAAAATAATAATTTGATTTAATGATATTAATTATTTAAAATTATTATTCTTTAATTTTTTAAAATTAAATATATATATGTTAGTTTAACTTAAATGTAAATTATATGTAAGTTAAACTTACTTTAAGTTTAATTTACATATACTGTAACTTTGGTTACAGTAACTTAAGCAACATATCAAAACATATCAAAAATATTTTCTACTTTATTCATAAAATAACCTCTTCTACTAAACACACAGAAAAACTTAATAAAATAGTATAAAATAATGCTTCAAGTTTATTGTAGTATTATATTTAAAATTTAAAAGTAAACTTCAATATTTAACAACCATAATATAAAGGCAAACAGAAAATATTTTATTATATTTTAATACTAATAATATTTTATAATGTTTTGAAATTCTTTTGTCTTTCAGTTCTCATCTTTACAATCAATGATTGAACCCCAAACCGCTTCACAAGCTGAACTAATTCTGGTTGACTTTTTAATAATGAAGTAAACTGACTTTTAACAATAGGTTCATTTGAAAATATAATTGATGATAGATATTTGTATATAAGCCGATTATCATCTTCAGCAAAATCTTTTCTTGTTCTTTTGAACGCGACTTCTGGAGATGGTGCAATATAATCTAAGTAAGAAAAATCATCAGTTTTAACATCATCTGTGCTTTCGAAAAATTCATCATTTACATTTATTTTGCTTTCTTTTTTATCTCGAAAATTATATAACTTTCTTATAGGTTCATCTTTCTTCTTTTTTTTCCCTGCAAAATCATCTTTTTCTTCGATTGCTTTAATTCTAGGCTCTATTGAGAATTGAACCTTTTCAACATTTGGTGTGGATCCTGCAGTTATATTTCTTTTACGGATTGTATGTCTTACTTTATCCAAGACTTTCTTCAAATCACTGTCTGTACCTGAAATCTTTTTTCTTACATCGGCAATAGTAATCAAACCTTTGTTTATCTCATCATTAAACAAGTCCATAGTGGTGTCTACTTTATCAGTAACATTTTTAAAAACTCCATCAGTTGATCTTTGTACAGAAGTTAATGCAGTACATGTGCTTGATGCAGAATTTCGTGTGTCATACAATGCATAATTTGATTCAGCAACTTTCAAGCTGTGGCACAAGTGTTTTGCTGTTTTTTGCTTTAAATGAGGAAATTTACTATGGACTTTAGTTGTAGTGTATTTCCTCACAAGGGTTGGATTCATTGCAGAAGAATCTGAATTCTTTTTGCCCAAAGCACGGTTCCAAAATAGGGTAAACTGCGAGGATATCATTGATGAATCCATAGCTAAACCACTGAAACTTAGGAATACAGGTTCCTTATCAGTTGGATGAGATATACCTTCAAGCTTATTCCTAAGAAACTCTATGTAAACTGCAACTTCATTGTACAGTTCTACAGTCATTGCTATGTTAGCAGGTCCTTTGTAGCTTGTTTTGTGTTTCTTAACACTAATTGTATAGCCGCTAGCATTATGAAGAGCTCTTCTAAATTCACCAATTGTCATATTTGCAATTGCACCAGGCCTTGATGCATTATTGAATAGTATGTAGGTTAATAAATATGATCTGGCTAAACAATAATTAGACTTATTTAAAACAAAGTTACTGTTATTGCAGCTTTTTAAAATTTTCTTTGCATTTTTAACATAATCTGAAGCATCAAATTGAATGATTTCTTGCTCAGATGGAAAGTTGTGAAAATCTTCTAAATCTTTCTCATACTGCCTTTCTTGAATGCCTTTCCATAAGGTACACATCCATTGTTTAATTAAAACTTTTAGTTTCACATACTCATCATTAGTAATGATATCATTTCTTTGTCTCAAAATACAAAAATCTAAAAATATTTGTATCGAACCTAAATAAGTTTTAATTGTTCCAGGTTGTTTCTGTTCACTTTGCATTTTCAACATCCATGAGTTTAAAAAAGAAGTGCAAGAAAGATGCTTGTAATTAATGTCATCATCTGCAGCATGTCGCACAACACCCATAATTACATTTTTATGTTTTTTAGCTGTACGCTCAGGTTTGATCCCACCATCTGGACTTTGCAGCCAAATTACAAAATCATCTAAAAATTGTTCTTCTTCAGATGAAGCCATGTAAAAAATCTGCTCACCATCTTCAAAGTCCACAGATGAACTTTCAGAATCTTCTTTAGTTGGTGACATATCTCTTTTACTTCTAAGATCATGGCCAATATGATCTTCAGATAACTTTTCTAATCTCTTTTGAAGATATTGAATACCAAGCCAATCATCATCCTCACTGTCCGAAGCCAAGAAATTGCTGTCGCTATGAATGGCTTTAGTGAAATTATTTTCTAATAATACTTCATCGTCTGTAAATGAAGAATCATCAGAACTTGACTCGTCATTTGACTCTTTATCACTAATTTCAAGAACAGGTCTTGCAAGCATAGTTGCTCTTTGAACTTCTTCTTTTGTTTTCAAACCATGAAACTGTCTTAGATGATTGTTTAATCTTTTAACTTCTTTCAGGCAGTTAGAAAAACCACATATTTGTTTTTTGTATTGACGAATCTTTGATTGTCTTTTAGAAGGTGAGAGCACTTTTCTTGGTAAGTTGAGATCAAAATCTACTCTAGCGTTTTTTGCTTTTATCCGATCCCAGACATGTTTTTTAGACATTAAATGTCTGTCTAGATGTGCCACTTGCCTAACAATAAAAAAATACATTAAGCTTAATGAAAGTAGATAATAACTAAAAAAAATTTAGTTTATATCTTATTATATATCGATGTTTTAATACTGAGACAAAACTTATATACTTTTTACTATACAAAACAATACTTAATATGTATTAAATTTAATGTATCAAATTTTGTAATCTTTATATAATATTTATGAAAACTACTTTCATTACTTTTATTAAGAACCTAAATAACTTCGTATTAACTTTGCTAGAACTTTGTATAACTAAGTATAAACTAAGTACAACTTTGTTATAACTTCATACAACTTAATGAAAGAGTTATTATCATTATCTTTTTTTTACAGTAAAAAAATATTTATTAAGATATACTCACTTATAACATTGAGGACATTTAACTTTTCTGCGAGTTTTAACCTCTTTTGAGCCTTTATTTATGGCAGAAGCTTTCAGTTTTGAAATGACCTTTTAAAACAACAACAACAATATTTTTTTTTTTTAATAAAAACATATATATATATATATATATATATATATATATATATATATATATATATATATATATATATATATATATATATATATATATATATATATATATATAAACACTCATACCTACATTTACTAAATTGAAAAATGTATATATAAAATTATATAACTAAATATCAAATTTATAAATACTGTTGATGCAGCCAGGAAATCATCGTTTTCAAGAGCTCTCATTATTTCACTTTTCATGCTTAATTAAATAAGGTTTATAAAATAAATAATATTATAAGTTAATAGGATTGGTTTGAAAAACAAAAGTTATAAATAGTATATCTACCTTTCATTTGACACCTTGGAAGCTGGTTTAATTTCCAAAGGTTTATTCCTTTATAAATATATATAAAAAAAACTATATCTTAAACATTTAGCAAAAGCGCAAATTAATGTAAATAAAATAATTACACATTTTTTGTAACTAAATAAATAGAAGAATTATTCTAATCTAACCTTGCAGAAAAAAACTTTTCCAAAAAAACTTCAGTCTAAAATATAATTTTTTTAACATAAACACCTAAAATAATATCAAATTATGAAAAAACAATTGTTCCAAATATACATAGATTATCCTGGCCATATTATAAAAATCCGGAAATTTTTTTCCTTAAATATCCGGAAAAAATCCGGAAAATTTTTTTGTAATATCTGGAAAAAATCTGGAGTTTACAAAGAGATGTTAACAAGGAGGGAGGGGGCGTGCTCTCCTCCATTCTTTTATATTACTATAATATTACGCCAGTTTAAGAGTATCCTTATTCACCGTTTAGATAAATAAAAAACTACATAGTTTTTTCATCAAAAAAAGAATAATAATAATGATAAAATTTTAACAATAATAATAATAAGAAGAAGATAAAGTCAAAGACTCGTTTTTTAAAATATACCGACTGCCATAACGACATTTGCCCACACACCCCTATCGCGCCAGCCTTGACTATATTTAAATGCTGTTAAACAATGCGGAAACTATTTTAGACATGCACTTATACATTTAAATACATAATGGATAATGAAATATTGCTTCAATTCACCAAAGATATACAAATAGATAAACGTTTAACGCGTTGTAAGAGTTCAGAGGCGCCACCATAACTGAAATCCCATGGACGTTATTTGAGCGTTTTGGTTTTTTTGTAGTAATTTTACAAAATAAACCGACATATATCCGAGACTTTTGCTTGCCAACTTTTTTCAGTAAACATTTTATTACCTGTAAAACACCAACTTTTGGAAAATATAAATGAATTTTTTTTTAACTATTTTCGGAGCATACCTCAATTGCAGTAAAAAAAAGGAACTAATAATAATAATAAACACCAGACTTCTATAATACAAAAAATTAGAAATCTTTTGAAATAAATATGTTAAAAAAGAAAATAAATAAATAAAAAGTAAAAAGATATTGAATTATTTTTCTGTAATCAGTTAGTTTTCTACAATTAGTTCTTCCACTCAGAGTTTAAAATGTTTTAAACTTAATTTACAAAGTCTTCTTTTATAAAAAAATCTTCACGTTCAAAAACTAAAAAAGTTTAAACGTTCGTTAGATATAGTTTAAATTTTAAGTTTATTTTAACTATGATAAACAAAAGGCGAGGCATTATTAATGATTCACGTGCTCAATTCATGTGATTCAAAATTTAAAAGATTTAAAAAAATGATTTTTTTAAAATCTTTTAAATTAAAAAAAAAAACATATTTTTAAATCTTTTTAAAAAAGTGTTTTTTTTTAAGAAAATATAATTAATTTTAACAGGCGCTTTTTGAATTGAAAAGAAAACGTGCCTCGAAATGCGATGTTTTTAAAAGCCTAGTAATGGCATTTAAAAGCAATTTGATTCACTTAACCTTTAGTCAAAGTACATATGTTTAGATTTCTTTAAAATAATTACATAGAATAAAATCCTTATAGTTTAGAATATAGTTTTATTATATAACACTTATTTGTATGAAATAACTTATTACTAACGGAGTAATTAATCTTAGTCAGTAATAATAAATTTTTTTTATAAGTTTTTTTCACCCTTTACGAAAACAAGTTGTACCGCATGACCATAATGTTACACCACGGTATTATAGCAACTTTAAGATTAATAGAAGTTTCTACTAGTTGAAGGTCATACCAAATTTCTTATTCTTAGATCGAACTATTTGTTTCACTGCTCTCTAGAATTAGATTTTACTAATCTCAAAAGAGAATTTAACGATATTTCTCATATTTGATGGAAATTAAAAACTGATTTCTAAACGAGTACCGTTTATTCTACCGTCGTCAAAACTTTTTAAAGTCTTCAATTAATAAGAAATTATGCGAAAAAATGATACTTTCAAGAAGTGTGTACAAAAAGAGACTTGCAATGGTACGACTGGACAGAAAACGAAATAATGATGCAGTAAATTTTGAACCACCGACAAACAAACTGAAAAAAGTTTCAGTCCATAAGCGAAGTGATTAACTTGAAAAAAGAAAGTTTTTAACAATAAAAAATTAAATCTCTTTGATAATAGCTAAAAGAGCTTGTTAAAAAATGTAAATTTACAATATTTTTGAGAAAAAGAGTTTGACACGCATCGCTAATTTTATTTTAAAAGTAGAAGATCATTCGCTCTTTTGCGCTGGGATTTTTCTTAAACTTTAATTAAAATGCTTATTCATTTTTGGTTTACTCTGCGAAGAAAATCTTTTAATCTTTTTTTGGCTTTGTTTGTTAAGTAAATATAGCGTTCCGTAATTTATGGACAAAAAATTTACTGTTTATATATACTTGTTACTGTTTCATTTGATGACAGTAATAAACAGAAAAAATTTTATAAAATGTATTTTCGAAAATTATATAATTATCCGGAAAATATAAAAAAATTTAAAAAATATCCGGAATTCCGGAAATATCCGGAAAATATAAAAAAATTTAAAAAATATCCGGAATTCCGGAAATATCCGGAAAAAGATAATTCCTGAAATATAACAAAGTGAGAAACTTTGTTGCAAATGTTACAAAGAGAAGTATTTTAAGGTGTATCTATTTATTATATATAAAAATATTTTAAACGTGACTTTCTTACCTGAATTCTGGACCATTGCATAAATTTAGCAAAAAGACTTACAATACATTCAGGAACAATAACCTTATAGATGTAATCATTGTACTGAAAAAAAATTAGATAAAAAATATACAACTATTGAAACATATTGGTAACTTAATTGTATACTTAATCATACTTTGGTTTCACGAAAATTTGATCCTAATGCCATATATAAAAAGTTGGATTGATCCTCGGACAACAGCTCGACCAAATTTGATCTATTTTCAAAATTTATCATATTTTCTGAAGTGAAAATAAAATATCTTTAAATATTTTTAATACAAAAAAAAAAAAAAAATTACTAATTTTACAAAAAATAAATTTAAATACAAACTAGAAATATAAATTAATACTTAAACATTATTACTTTAAGTATAAATTATAAAATTTTGTTAACATAATAATTTAATTTTTTTGCACTACTATTTTATAATAACACAGTCTTTACTTTTTTGGGAGCCTCCTTCTTTGTATATATTGTGCCTATAACTATGCAACTAAAAAATAAAAAAGTCAATTAAGTGCACAAGTATATTGAACATTTAATTAAAACTGGCAACCAATCACCAAATTATAAGCTTTTCCTATCATACCAAAACTTTGTGGTGAATTTCATTATGTGGTGAAACTAATTTTGCAAGAAATTTAAATCTTTTTATCTTGATACCATATAGTGATAGTACACCATAAAAATTTAATATAACCTTACACTTTTAACATTATTTAAACAAGTTATTATCTGTTTTAATAAATTAAGATTAAAAACTATTAAAACTATACTTTTCCAGAAAAAATCATTTTCAATGTTGAAGATGCAGCAATTTCATCAAAGTCTTTTTTTGTAATCTTTTTCAAAACTTAAAAAAATATATATCTATGTGTATAATATATATATATATATATATATATATATATATATATATATATATATATATATATATATATATATATATATATATATATATATATATATATATATATATATATATATATATATATATATATATATATATATATATATATATATATATATATATATATATATATATATATACTATATATATATATATATATATATATATATATATATATATATATATATATATATATATATATATATATATATATATATATATATATATCGTTGGTATAAAAGAGAAATGTACTCATCCACTCCAAAAAAACCATTATGAGATAATGAACAAATAAGTTTATACATAATAGGTAAAATAACAAGTTTTTGTAACTTTAAAACAACCACTGTTGTCCAATGTTTACTTGCTTTATATATATATATAAAATAAGTTTTTTTTACTACAAAAAATTTTTCTTGAATTATTTCAACTTTTATTTTTATTCATAAATAACCTTTTGCATCCTAAAAAAGTAGAAAATGGACTCAATAATATTCTGATTCTGATTTTTTTAATTGTGAAGAAATTTGCTAAAATTTCAAAAAAAAAAAAAAAATGCCTAAACGTTTGAAACCAATATGTATACTACTCAAGACAATACCTGTTTTATTTTTTTAACACTAATATACTTTCAATTCAAAAATTATATTTTTATTACTATGATGAAAGTGTTGGAAACAGATGTTCTGATGTTGCAAGTTCTATGCTGCATAATTTTTAAATTATTTTCTCAAGTGTAAGGGATATCAAATTGATTTGCAATTTTTTTACTATGCAAAATACAAAATGAAAAGTTTAATTTGATTTTATTATCTAGTTTTAAAACTGAAAAACTTGACAGCATTAATGTTTCATTACCAAATAGAACTCTGTCACATTATGTACATAAATTACACCTCTTAAAAATGTGACAGAAACATTGGCCATTGCAAATCAAAAGTTTTTTGCAGAAACACTAGACTATCTTACAAAAAATCATAACAACTCTATATTGTATACAAACATGATACAAGAAAAATTTCTGAAATTTGCAGAGTTTGAAAGCCAAACTTTTTGGTTGTTTGTTCATTTAAGACATGTGCACTTAGAGAAATTGAAATATTAAAGGTTATAAAATATTTAAAGTTAAAGTTTAACCATATGGAAAAATGGAAATATTCAATTTTATGTTACATTTCATATGTTTAGATCAATGATTGAAGTACCTTATAAACTGAAACAAGCATACATAGCTCTGTTGCCTTTTTTCGTTAAAAATTTTTTAGACTTACTGAAGCTAAACATTTTCTGAATGGACAAAATAAGACGTTATTTGATCTTATTTACCTTGCTTTTTTAAATTTAATTGTAAAGTTACAGTAAAAACATATGCTTGTAACAAGTATAAAACCAAATTTTGTATTTAATAAACAATTTTTAATAGGAATAGCTTAAAGGAGCAGCTTTCATAGCTTACCATGTTCATTTTAGGAGAGTAAATTTCACTTTTGCGCTCATTTACTCTTGCAGAGGCCTGTTTATATACCTATATATACCTTACCTTCGGAAACAATGTTTTCTGCATTTGCCATAACTTCAATACTATCTATATAATAAAAGAAATAAAGATAAAAACAAATTTAAAAAAGTGTAACAAATATAAAATATTTACAGCACTTAATTTACATTAATCTGTTTATTTAAAATCAATTGTAATTTTAATGAAACAGGAAAGTTTCAGTTGAATCTTAAACATATTGAAGTACATATGTTTTATTAGGATATCTGAGACTATAGAACAATCATTTGAACTAAATACAAATAGTGTGCTTTAAAAATAAATAAAAAAAACATTTTCAAAAGAATTAAATATATGTTTGTATATTTTTACTTTTAAATTGTAAACTTAAACAAAAAATTACCATAACAAGTTTTGCAAACAAAATTTCCTTCACCAACTGTACCACCTTGAGATTCGATGTTCACAACACATGTGCATAATACACAAGGTAAACTTGTATTAAATTCATGATTCATTGCTGATCTTTTTAAGCTATATATATATATATATATATATATATATATATATATATATATATATATATATATATATATATATATATATATATATATATATGTAAGTTGATTTTAATAAAAAGGCAGCGTATAACTATTTTTAAATATATTTTAATGTAAAAATATATCAACGATATTTCGCTGACCTATTGTGGTCAGCGTCTATATAATATATACAGCGTCCAATATATATATATATATATATATATATATATATATATATATATATATATATATATATATATATATATATATATATATATATATATATATATATATATATATATTGCAAATGGGATGCTAACAAAGGTAAGAAATAATGTAGACTATGCTTCCTTAGCAGTATCTGGTAAGCTTTCTTTGGCTCACATCATAATTATTGATACCAGACATAGGGACAAAAATATTCTATAAATTAAAAAGCCTTAAAATTCTACAAAAAAAAGTCTATGGAAAAATTCAACTAAATAGCTTTGACAGTCTATCAAAAACAATGAAATTAGATCAAAAGATCTACTTGCTGAAAAATGCCTTTTCATGAAAAATTATAAACAGAAATAAATTGTTTCAACAATTAATTAAAGTTTACAATTAACATTTCCAACTAGTCTTAAATCAGTACAAAAATCTTATACCAAACAATTAAAGAGATATATGTTTATCAAAAAAGTAAAATAGTTCATCATGTAAATATCTGAATAAACTATGAAACAAGTATATATATATATATATATATATATATATATATATATATATATATATATATATATATATATATATATATATATATATATATATATATATATATAGATTGTATATTATATATATATATATATTGTATATGATTATATATATTTATATATATACAAATATATATATATTTATATGTATAATATATACATGGTAAGGCATAAGTTTCTTACAATTTTCACAACTACCAAAAATGTGCTTCACGCTCTAAAGATAATGGTTTTAAAACTCATTTCAAACTTGTTTACTTTCAGTATCAAAATCGTAACATGAGGGCTCACGGAGCCCTTATGTTACGCTAAAACGTAACATGAGGGCTCAAATAGTAACGCTAGGGCTCAAAAAGTAACATAAGGGCATTTTGCGTAACATCAGGGCTCTTAAAACGTAACTTGCGGGCTCACACAAACTACTACTACTACTACTACTACTACTACTACTACTACTACTACTACTACTACTACTACTACTACTACTACTACTTACTACTACTTCTACTACTACTACTACTACTACTACTACTACTACTATAATCCCGGTTCGTAGCCCTCATATCATCTGAAATTCTTCCGCTAAAATGGGTGAGACAAATTTAGACAAAAAAAATTTTTTTTAATTTTTTTATTAGATTAAACTTAAAATTATCTAATAAAATTAAAATAAAACTTTTTTTTCTTCTTTTGAGTAAGAATTTAATTTAAAACTGGCAATAGTAGCAGCGCTGCGTAGCATGAGGGCTTTTCGGATTATTTTCCTCAACTTTTTTATCTACTACTACTGAAAAACAAATTTTTTTCACATCCGAAAAGTTCAGGTGAACTTATTTAAAGTTATGATGAATTTATTTTTCATGTTTAAAATAGTTGAAGCAAAATTACTAAATTTTTTAAACGTTTTATATGGAGAGTAGTAAGGTTTCCATTTTATGAAGTTTTAATCCTTGTGTTTTTTGACTTATAAAAACATTAAAGATTAAAAGAATTTATTTTGAGTGATATGTTTAAAATCATTTTCTAAAGCTGTTTTTGAGTAACATGGGGTCTGCACTTTTCTCAATTTTGCATTATTTATACTAAAATTTTATTTTTAACTCTAAACGAAAGGCTTAGTGAAATTTACTGCTTATTGTGTGATTTTAAATGAAATGATCTTTGTAACTATTAAAAAATTTAAAAAATAGAGAAAAAACAACGGACATGTGCCCCTCTCTCTAATATAAACGTTTTGGGTAAATTGTAATTAATACTACTGTGCTAAGTAAAAAAGCAGTTTTATTTTAATGATTATACATTTAAAGTATTGCTTCCAGAAGCGATACTGTATCTTTTTGCAAAAGTATAAGGTGTTTCAAGAATTAAAGTATGTTTATTTAAATTTATACATTATGTTTCTAGATGCATATCCGTGTGTGCATGTTTGAGTGCGTGCATGTGTGTCTGTGTGCAGTGTGTTTTGTTATAGGCTGAAGTATTGCATCACTATCTAAGCAAAATTTTTGGTAACCTACTTGATAGGTTTAAACACATTACTGATCCATTTTAAAGATAAGCGCTGAAATATTTTGAAAAAAAGCAAAATATTAGTAATTTACGTCACATGCTGCTGATTTGCTATTTATTGGGATTTATTGTACATTGGCTTCAAGTTTCACAAAAGTTATGGACTAACTGTTTCTTTCGTATTTTCAAATGCTCATTTTCAATG
Source organism: Hydra vulgaris (assembly GCF_022113875.1). Classification (NCBI taxonomy): domain Eukaryota; kingdom Metazoa; phylum Cnidaria; class Hydrozoa; order Anthoathecata; family Hydridae; genus Hydra; species Hydra vulgaris. Next base: position 50,168,003 of record NC_061161.1, on the reverse strand, counting down.
TTAAATATTCGATATAGTGCTTTTTTTACTGCAAAATTTTTATTCAAAATGACATTGTTAACTCCCTAATAGCAATATCTCAATTTTGACCAAAACTAGAGATTTTTTGCTAATGTTTCTAAAACGGTTTTTAAAGTTATTGGATTTTCATTATAGTCAAAGAAAACGCCTAATTTTCCAGAATATGCAAATGTAAAACGCAAACGCTCCACAAATTTTACAAAGTCATAACTTGCGGAATTTTGAATGGGGATCAAGAAAAAAAGAGTTTAATATTATATAGTTCTGATAACGCTTATAGTTTTTAAGTTGTTTTTACGTTACATGTGCTGGCGCATAGCTCTACTCACAGCTGCTTAAGAAAGGCTTACAATTTGTCGGGTAGAATGAAAAAAGTATATTTTCACCTAATTACTTTAAAAAACGCCGTATAATAAAATAATTCGACGGAGAACTTATATCTACTATGACCCGTTTTACGTGTTTGGTAAGATAGTAATTGAAGCTGTGATGAGTAAAAAAAAAAAAAATTAACATCTATCGTATTTCAAGAATATTAAAAATATTGTTTATATTAGAGAATTATTTCTTAACTAAAAGAAACAATTGTGTTTTTCTTATTTCAAGGTAAGCTTTTCTTGTATCAAAAATGAGGGGATTTTACTTTTTACGGAAATATTTAGAAACTCGGAATATATACAGTTTAACTTAATAAAATATATAAAATCCTTGCTTTGGACGGACTTACTGATGTTTTAACGAAAAGGATAATAGGTAGGGATTGGATAACTTATTTTGGAACTTTAAAATATTGCTCCTGAAATAATTTCCTCATTTTATGAAAAACTTCCTCGTTTCAAGAATGGCGGATAATTTTTTAAGTTTTGCAATTTGGCTTTGAGGTTAACGTTTAATAATTCAAAACTTTTATGGTTAATGTTAATACACATTAACTTCTAATTTTAAAATTTTAATATTAAACCGAGTTGGACGCTTAGTAATTTAATTTTTCTAAGCCCCTTTTCTCCCCATCGAACATATCGTTCAGATTTGATGTATTTTGTTGAATGTTATTTCATGTTGGCTTTTAGTAAACAATTAATGTTGAAGACATTAGTTGATGTTATAAAACTGGTTTCAAAAATCAGCTATAACAGCAAAGCGTAAACAGGCTTACCTTATGGAATCAAATTATTTAACAACTCAATAGGAATATTATTTATTTCATTACGGTTATCTGTTTAAATAATATCAGTACTTAAATGAGTTTTGACATCACACAGTAGACGAAAGTATAACTGACATTAAAAGATAAATATAATCTTCCATCATTAAAAGTATTCCAAATATATAAAAAGTTAAAAAGACACACAATAAACTGATACTATTTATTAAATAATTACTTACGAGTATTGAGCAAAAGTTATTTTTGTTAATAGTCATAACAACATACTAGAACAAAACAGCAATAACAAAATTAACCTTAAAAACTGGTAGTGTAATATTACTAGTAAAATAATTTACCTCAATTAGGTAGAATTCCAATTTTTTCTTAACTGTTAACTAGTGATTAATAAAGTAAGTTTAAATATTTTTAATAAAGTTGTTTGCTTATATTTTTTATTTCTTCAATTTCATTATTTCCAACTTCGATTATCTATAACTGAAGTTTTTAAATTCTGAAGATAATGATGATGATGATGGTGATGATGACAACTTTCAAGTCAAAATGACAATTTGAGAATTAAAACAAATGCATTAAAATATTAATTGAGAATTAAAATAAATGCATACATTTCTTTTATCAAATGTAATACTTGTCTCTGAAGTAAAAAAAAAAAAAAATAACAACATTGATAATAACAACAACAACACTAATTAGTAAATATACCAATAATAATAATTATATTAATAAAGAATGATAATAATAATATTTAACAATATTTGTTAATTATAAATATTAAGAAAAACAATAATCTATATATCTGATTACTGAATAATTAAACTGATAACTGAAATTTCTTATTAACTGTTATAAAGCTATATAAGCTCCCATTAAGATATCATACTTTTATATTTAAATTTATAAACCGTTATAAATTTATTACCTAAAACAAAATCAGTATCATCATCTGATTTCTTCATCAGTTCATTAGTCCTGAAATAAAAAAAATGACAACATGTTTTTTAAACAAAATTAACAAAAACATATTATAGACTCTTAAAGTAATAAAAAAAATTTAAACAAAACTTTCTACTCTAAAGATCTACCTTGAATTCATAAGCTCTAAAATATTTTGTATATAAATAAACTTAGAAATATGCTTATAATAAACTTAGAAAAATAATAATAAACTTAGAAAAATAATAATAAACTTAGAAAAATGCTCAGCTTTGCATATTAAATTAATTATATTAATTTAAAATGCAGTATGAAACTATAAAACAGGTTTTTACTTTCTATAGTTTTATTTTACTAAATTGTAAAATAAAACTATACAAATAACAACAAAAATCTTTTTTGGCTGTGCATGCTAAGGAAGACTATTTTACTTTACACACAAAAAGAGCTGGATTTACCAATAGGATGAGTAGAATTCAGCCTAGGTCTAATTCTACTCATCCTATTGGTAAATCCAGGGCTTAGATTTTTGAGTGCCCCAAAATGGTTTCAAAGAATGTTTTTAGAGAGTTATTAAAAAGTATTACTTCATGGTTGCAATAACTGCTACACAACAATTCACTCATTCACTCAATAATTATAAAGTTCTATTTGCACAAACAATGACAATTTTAATATTAAATCCATTGAAGATTAATTATGCACGAAAGAACAAATCTATATTAAAGCCATATCGCTAATTAAAAAATAAAAAAACAAAACAAAAAACAAAGTGAAATCAGGGTGTAAATCCACCTCTGAATACAATGAGTATATATAAACTTATACCTTTGTAAAGAGTAAGAACTTAGCAATACTTCAGCCTATAACAAAACACACTGCACACAGACACACATGCACGCACTCAAACATGCACACACGGATATGCATCTAGAAACATAATGTATAAATTTAAATAAACATACTTTAATTCTTGAAACACCTTATACTTTTGCAAAAAGATACAGTATCGCTTCTGGAAGCAATACTTTAAATGTATAATCATTAAAATAAAAAAAAAAGTGCATTTCTTGTCTTTTCAATATGCTTTGTGAAACTTATTTTATTAAAGAATATATCGATGGCATAGTGCACAGATGTGGTAAGTGCAAGATTAAAAACTGTTAAAACTATCATTTGCGCGCGTAATTATAATAATAAGAATTTTTGTATTTTCCACATATTGTCAATTAGTAGACACTTTATCGTTTATTGTACACATAATATATTTATGCACGATAAACTATAAATAAAAACACATTTTTCTGCATACTTATCTCAATTTAACACAAATTTGTACTTACCATATCTGTGTACTATGCCATTGATATTTATCTACTTAATGTGTGTGTGTGTATATATATAAATATATATATATATATATATATATATATATATATATATATATATATTATATATATATATATATATATATATATATATATATATATGTATGTATATATATATATATATGCATATATATATATATATATATATATATATATATATATATATATATAAATATATATATATATCAAGGATGCGCAGTCCCAAAAGGACTTCGGCTTGATAAATTTATTTTTTTTTTGTCTCTGGTGTCCAGAAGCTCTAAACATGTTGGTTGATTAATGATCTGATATAAGAAAAAAAGTTACAATATTTAATGACTTAGAACTTATTGTTTTTAATTCTAGAGTCCTTGCCGCCATTATACCTGGACTCCAGGTTTAAAAATTAATTGTTCTTCTGAACTATAAGTCTTGATTTTTTCCCTACTAGTAGCCCATAAGCTTTTTTATATTTTTAAAGCTCCTGGATACCAAAAACTTGAAAGAAGTAAACTTTTTGTGACCTTCAAATCCGGAGTCCTTGACATATGTATATATATATATATATATATATATATATATATATATATATATATATATATATATATATATATATATATATATATATATATATATATATATATTATATATATATATATGTATATATATATATATATATATATATATATATATATATATATATATATATATATATATATAAGATATATATATATATATATAATATATATAAGATGTATATATATATAATATATATATATATATATATATATATATATATATATATATATATATATATATATATATATATATATATATATATATATATATATATATATATATATAAGAATTCATTGAAAATGATGGCACTTACATAGAATAATGAAACTTCCATTATTTTCAATGAGCTCTTGTTAAAAAAAATATATGTTTACTTTTTTAATGATAACACTACCTTCCTTACCCTGAGACTATTATATGACTTAAAAAGTGCAGCAAGAAGAAAAAAAGGATGATATAATTATCATCCTTTTTTTCTTCTGACAAAGATACATTAAATCTTGGTCTATAAGGTTTCCTTTAAAGTATAAATCCAAATAAATAAGTAACTTTAGAAAAACTAAACACTTTTTTCAGCATTAAATAAGTTTTAATATTTTTGTAATAAATTTTTAATCAATGTTTACTTTTTGCCTTTCCACCAGCATTATATATGTTGTGTCTTTAACTATATAGCTAAAAATAATTAAAGAAATTTACAAGCATTAACACAAACTCTCATAAACATAGGACAAAAAAAACAATGCACAAAATTACATAGTTAGTTTTGAGGAGGTTGTTTTACTCAATTGAATCTGTAAATTCACAAGTAATGTTTATAAAATACACATACTTAACCAGAAAAAATTGACAAGTAATGACGAAGATGAAATTTCTTTTATGGAATGTCTTGTAAAATTCTTAAAAGCTAAATGAAATAATAACAACTTATGCAAGAACATGCATATTAAATATAATACAAATATAATAAAAAAGTTGTATGTAAAATATAATACATTATACACAATTGATAAGTAATTTCTCTGTTGTGTAAATACATACCTCTTTCAATGATTATAGTTTTCTCAAGGTAAGGAATATCACACGATGAATCTAATCATAAATAATATATTAGTAAGAGGACTACTATAAACAAACTTACACAACAAATTTTATACCTGCATAAGTTTTACAAATTTTGTAGTCATCATTTTCCCATATTTGCTTTTAGAGAATCTTTTATCTACAGGTTTCTTACATAGTACACATTGTTTCAAAAAAAATTTTACTATAACTTTTAGCTTATTAATTTTTTAAATCAACACCTATTTTCACTTAAAATAGTACAATTGTAAATTTACTTAAAATAAACAAAATAGTTACAAAGATCATTAATAAAATTAATTTAAATTAGCCTACACACTACATTATTAATTCTTATTCACCTTAAAGACAAATTATAAGGTAATAAAGTAAAAAACTAAAATAAAAAGTTTTAAATAATACATAGTGGTAATTTTCAAAAAACCTATTTAAGTAAATCAATTTCTCAAAAGCAGTCAATACGCTAAATATTGAATCAATAAAGACTTGAGTTTTTTAATACTGCAGCAAATAATAAAATATTATTTTTAATGAAATACTTTTTATTGAATATTATGTTGCAATTAAAGTAAAAAAGCCCAATACGCTGTTAAGTGTTAAAAAAGTGGGGTAATAGTATTTACCAAAATACAAAAGGGTATTTCAGTACTGGGTTAAGTAATTCATCACATTATGTTTACAATGCCTAAACAGGCAATTTTGATACCTATATAATACTCTATAAGTAGATGTAATAAAACAATGCTTTAAACCCGAATCTAATAAGTAAGTATATAATATAAAATAATGCTTTGAACCAAAATGGATAGCATATACAATAAGCATACGTAATAAAATAATGCTTTGAACCATGATGGGTAGCAATATACAACTAAAAAATCATTACCTCTTGTTATACTGATAACAAGAAAAAATCTTTATTCAATAGTGAAAATTGATATATAAATAACTAAGAAAAATTAATTTTGATCTACTGTATTTCATTTGAAACATTTTACTGAATCATTGATATCTCTGCTTTATTGATGATTATTAACATGATAAGAAAAAAAACTATTTTAAAAATATGATGACAGGAACTAAACCCAACATTAAACAAATTGAAACTTTAAATAAAACATACATTTCAAATATTTTTGTCACAAAACAACTTTTAACCAATGGAAAAAGAATAAGACTACAGATCTCTAAATTTTTTTTTTTTTTTTTTAATGAATTGTTGATCTTTATTTCACAACCTCAAGACTAAAATTGTGACTTTATTTGTAAACCCTAGAGTCCGTATTATTATAGAGTCTAAGTTGGTTCCTTTCCAGTTACAAAAATTTAACTTTCAATGACAGGAGTAAGAAGAATAGCTGTACTGGATTATAAAAAGTTAAGTAACAAATTATTGTCAATTAACACAAATTTATTAAAAATCGATCAAACATTATTATCAATCTAAATTTATCACTACACCACAATATAGCTATTCAATATATTTAAAAAATAACTTTAGACTGAGTATTACTAATCAATATATGATCACTAAAACTATACTATCAATATAAATTAAAATCTGAATTATTCGTTACGCTAACTCGACTAAACCTGCCACTTTAAAATTTGCTCGCTTAAACATAAACCTTAGAGTTTAAGCCGTTTGCCCTCATGCTACTCTTTAGCGTAGCATGAGGGCTAACCTTGCCCTCATATTACGAGTTTCCCGTAACATGAGGGCAACTTCGTAACATGAGGGCAACTTGCGTAACTTGAGGGCGAAAACGTAGCATGAGGGCAAAATTCGTAGCATCAGGGCATGCAATTCGTAACATGAGGGCCTACCGGGATTACTACTACTACTACTACTACTACTACTACTACTACTACTACTACTACTACTACTACTACTACTACTACTACTACTATATTTGTTTTAGGTATCAGCTGTTTCAGCATTAGTGATAGTTTATCTAATCATACGTGCAGCATGCTCTCGAAGAAAAAAGTCCAGAACAAAAAGGTTTACTTTATAAATGATCTTAATTCTGATAACTAGCATTATTGTGAAAATTATTTCCTTTAAACAAATTTTACTTTATCCAATTGGTTGTTGTCTCCTAGTAATTTACTGAGTTTTCACGCCCAAAAAATACAACTTTTGATACATATAGGGCACCCAAATTAATCTATTAAATATATTTTCAATTTACACTGAAAAATAGTAAACTATAGAGGTTTCACCCTAGGGCCACTATAGTTGAGTTAAGGCTGATCGTTTATTTATTCTTATTTTTGTTTTCGATTGTTGTTATATCTCCGCTTTTGATCTTATAACATTGATAAACAACTGTGAAGTTAAGATAAAAGTTGACGGCTATGGTAGGTTTAAACTTTGTTAGTATGGTTAAACCTCTTGTTTATGAAACAAGCACTTTATTACTACACTAAAATTTTAGTTTTTACGCTAACTTTGACAAACTAAAGGTCAAGGTGCCAACAAGCTATCAATAAAAAGTTTTTTGAAAACTATTGTTTTTTGAAAACTAAATATCTACCTAAATACTAAATAAACTAAAAGAATGATAATAATAGTAACGTATGTAATTTATAACAAATGCTTAAACATTTGCAACCAGTTTAACTAACGAAGCCTCGCTATGATAAATGTCAATTAGTTTTGTTTTTAATTAAAAGTTTTGGGAAAAAATAAGTCAAAAAAATCCAAATGTTAAATCTCAAAACCTAAAGAGAGAAACTTGAAAAGTTGTAGGTTGTATGAGTCAAGAAAGTATGAAAATGGGAAAGAGTTCCAAAGAAGTACGCTAAAAAAATTGAAAAAACTATAAGAATGATAACAGTGATGATGATACTCTAAAAAACTATATTCATATAATTTTTTAGAGTATGCAGGGACAGATACAGTAAAAGAATGCAACTTTGCTGAATAATGAGTCAAGCAAGAATGAGTTTCGGTTATATAGAATTCTATGAACCAGAGGTTCACAGGATTCTATCTAACTCTTAATGAATTCATTACAGAACGGCAAAATAGACATAAACCAGATTTAGCTAATCAATGTGTTTTGTTAAATCAAGATATGAAAAAATGCTCATCTTGTTTTGTTTTTTTCTTTATTTTACTATTGAAATTTCTTGTTTTGTTTGTTTATTCAATTTAAATTAACTTAGTTAATTTAAATTGAATAAACAAAAAAAAAAATACCCGTTCTTGTTATAACATGTACTATAAAAAAAGTATTACATACCACCTAGTTTTTTTGTACACAATTTAAGATGCAAAATCATTTATTTTTTGTGAGTATTTTTCAAATTTTTTTTATACATTTTTAGGTACCTATTTTTTATTAGGTACTGTATAATTTTTAGGTACCTGTTTAATATCTAAGCAAGCAATTCACCACTTATTTCTATTTTAGGTATGGTGTGTTAAAAAATAATAGATCCGATGGAATGGAGCTTCATCCACTATCAGAAGCAGACGATGACGACGACGACGATATGACACTTTTTGATCTGCGGCAGCAGCGTAAAGTTAAACCCTAGAAATAATTTTGTCGTTATATTAGTTAGCATGTTTTTTATTTGGGTTATGGTTTTGCTAGTGAGATTTTTTGTTGTGGTACATAAGACCACGATCGCACTGGCAAAACTGTTTCCAACTAAAATACAAATACAGTTTATGATTGACTACTTATTATTTGACAGCAAATATTATGATAGATTAAATTAATAAAAGAAGTAATAAGTTCTAAAAAATGATTTTTTAGATGAGACTAGTTTTGATATTTTTTGTTTTTTCGTCATTTACGCATTTTTTGGTTAATTTTTTGTGTGGAAGTATTTTATAAGTTACATTTTTTTAAATATTTTAAAATTTTGTGTTGATGTTCTTACTTTTGAGTTTTGTTTCGATAATATTTAATTTTGGAAAAAATCTTTAATTTTGAGTATTTCAATATTTTATTTATATTGCATTAATTTTGTAATATTCTAACTTTGTCTTTGTTGGTTGTTGTTGGTGTCATTAGGGTATCTTAATTCCGTTAGCGGAGATTTACCTATAAAATAAAATAATAAATTTTGGTACTAATTTAAAAAAAAATTGGCCCAAAAATACGTGTTGAATAATTTGAATAACAGCTAATTTTTTAACAGCAAATGTCAAATTTTTTAACCTTTGTTTTGTTAAGACAACTTTTAATTTATATAAAACGGTAATATCGTTTTTAATCAAAACAACGTTTAGAATACGTTTTTGGCAAAAATAGGTAATAATAGGCCGCATACTTTAAGTAAACCATAACAAGTGCTGCTTATCCAAGCTAACAATGATATAAGTTATAATCTAAGGATAGCACTTTAACTTATTTTCGATGTAAAAAAGGTACTTTTAAACAGTAATTGACTAATTAACTCGTATAAATAACTTACCTTAGATTAATAAGTGTGCAACTTTTACTCTTAAAAGTAATTTAATTTTACAAATAAGAATAAACATAAAAAGTTCTTTATTTATTCTTTTTTTTTTACATAGTTCACTTGCAATAAGGCTTCCAGCAACCACTATTTAGTTAAGAGTTACCAGGGAGCAAAGAAAATTGTTAAAAAGAAAAAAAATAGGCTAACAAAAGACTTAAATAACTGTAAAATGTATTACTTGGAAAAAGTGAAAGTGGTAGTGATTTCTTAAACATAGATGTGCAAGAAAAGAAACAAGATGAATTAAAGTTTTTAGTATAAAGGGACAATACAGTAAAAGAATGCGAGTTGCGAGTCAAGCAAAAATGAGTTTTGGTTGATGAAACTAAAGATGATAGTCAGTTTAAGAAGTGGCCGTCACATATTTGTAGAAAAATGGAAAAAGTGTAGTCTTGAGACGATAGGAGTATAAAATTATTCTAGTAATTAATTCTAGTAAGTAATAACTCTAAAAAATGTCAACCGGCTGGAAAACGCCTCGATTTACGTTACTGCCATAAGACTGTGAAGCATGGTGGAGGCAATGTAATGGTCTGGGGGTGTTTTTCTGCTAAAGGTCTAGGTTCAATACATCGAATCGATGAAATAATGGACCGTTTCATGTATAAAAATATCCTGAAAGATGTTATGTTACCTCATGCTGAATGGAATATGCCAATAAAATGGGTTTATCAGCAAGACAAAAATCAGAAACACATTGCAAAAGTAGTCAAGCAGTAGTTTCAAGACAACCACCTATCGGTGATGGATTGGCCGCCTGAATCTCCGGATTTCAACCCTATCGAAAACCTGTGGGAGATCGTCAACCGCAGAATTAATCGTGGAGGTGTTCGTAATAAGGATCAACTGTTTGAACAAATCCAAAAGGCCTGAGCAGCGATTCTACAAAGTTTCATTAATCACTTGATTGAATCTATGCCTCGAAGATGCAAGGTTGTGATCGACAACAAAGGATTCGCCACGAAATATTGATAGCGAAATACAACTTGGTCGACATTTTGTGGAGTTACACTTGTTTTGTCCAGAAGAAAATCAACTTTTTTTTAATACTTTTGATTAATTTATTAATTTTCGTTTACAAATAATGAACTTTGTAATGAATAAAACTTGAAGAACGTTGTCTCTTAACAGTTACATAGTTATTTCTCTAAATTGAAAAAATGCAGCACTTTTATATAAGAAACTAAATTAGCATTATTTGGATGCACTTGTTTTGTCCGATACTGTATGTTAGCACATTTTTTATCGTGAAATACTTAACAGCAGTATTTAATCAAACTTACAACATTGTATAAGTTTGTAACCAAACTTACAACGATATTAAATTTATATAAGTTATTACATTCATTATATTAAAACAGTTTATCTATAAGACTCGTATTTTACTTCACTTTAGTAGAATCATTTATTCTTCTTAGATGATTAAATACTTGCAAAATCATGCTTTATTTGCATAGTTTTGTAAACTTTTTAATTTAATTAATTTTGTTTTATGAGATCGTTATGGATTAAAGCATATTCAGCGGCGTCGCTTGGGTACGGTGTTGCGATCCGCACCGGGTGACACCATCTCAACGTGACACAGAGGAGTGACACCAAAAGAAATAATAAAAAAACATGCCAAAAAATTTTTTCTAAAGGCTTTTATATATATACATTTTTATTAAAGTTATATACAGTTTTATTTGTGAACTAAAAATAGGAAGAGATTAAGATATACACAAAATTTATATTCCAGAGGATATTTTTGTTTCAATTTTGTTATATTTAACTCTATAATTAACTTGTTAGTTCAAAGATAATGCAGCAACGACCTGACTGCAACCCCTGCACCAGCGTAAGATTTCCACTTTTCATAAAGTAATATAGTTTTACCACACTACTTCACCAGTAGTCGGGTAAAACTGCATATAAATTATGTATTGAATATGTTTCATAGTCCAGTGACATTACATTTTGCGAGAACTATATATATTTTACCTTATTATATTATTTATTATATATTATACCTTTTCACATTCACTTAACATATATTAAATTTTTTTTTCCATTTCTTCATATTTTCAATAAATAAAATTGTTTCACCGTGATAAACTTTATTGAAATTTTGAGGTTTTTGAAAGTTGAAACTATTTTATCGAAATAAATTTTAACACTTTTTAAATACGGTGCTAATCTCTATTTTTATTAATGTCTACGATTGAGAACGTTATGCTAATCAAGGTTCATATAAATTTATTGATTTGAAAATTAAAAGAAAGTTCTCTAATTTGATGTTCAAGTGTTGAAAAATACTCTAAAAAAGCTAATATTCGCTTCTTTTTTTAAAAAAATTCAGAATTCCTAACAATTTTTGTTTCATTGTTTCATACGTACTGTATTTTATATGCAATATATTATATTTATACACAATATTTTTACATACATGCACTTTTTTTTTTTTAAATTTATACATTGTCTGACTTAAATAAAGAGAATATCCAGGGAATGTACATTCATTAGGCTGACTTAAATTAGAAGAATATTCTCTATTTATTTAAATAATGAACATGCAAGGCGTTAACATACATCAACTCAAAGTTTGGGTAAGAAATTACTTTATTTAAAAAAGAACTTTATGAAAAAAGTGGTATGATGTCAAAACAAAAACCAAGCTGTTACCAATCAGGTTTTCTTTTATGTATTACCGCGTAATTATAAATTAAAACAACTTATGGACAATTTCGTGAGAAAGAGGAAGAAAAAAAGTGAAAAAGTTATAAAAACACTAAACTCCAAAACTTGTTTTTTGTAACTATTTGAAAATACTTTTAGGCAAAAAGTTATTAAAAAAAATCATTTTATCATACCATACCATAGTTTTAAAGGGATGTATAAACGTGTTTCGAATCTTATTTACATTCCTGTTGTATAGTGTTAAAAATCGTACCGTATATCCATAATTTAAAACTTTAATAATGTTATATTGCAATTTTTAACATAATATACATGGTGTACCACAGGGTTCGGTATTTTGTCCTCTTCACATGTTTTTAGATGTTAAAAACAACTTGCAACAGAAACAAAAGACAGCATTTTTAGAATAAACCGACCAACGTGTAGCCACTTTTTCATCATTATGAAGAACTTTAGTGAAGAAGCACTGAGTTTTTAGGAATCTTTTTCTTCTCGAGGAAAAGAAATATTTTCAATGCGCACAAGACCTTGTTTGAAAAAACTTAATTCATTGCGATTTTTAAGATATTCAAGCCAAAGTTCAGAGTCATTGCCTTATGGCTGTTAAACAAATTTTTCTTGATTATTGGGAGCAACAATATCAGAAGTTACATTATTATAATTGTCATTGTTTTTTCCGACAACGTCACGCAAATTTACTGAATCAGTCGTTAGAATATCACTTTAAGACACCTTTTTTTCATCTGTATCTTTATATCAGTATTGATAATTCCAGTGGAGATACTTCGTTCATTAGCAACAACCTGAGTGAATAATATGTTATGCTCACTTTCTAGATATTGAGTGACAACTTCGCAGTCTACTGAATATAAAGATTCAGTTGGAATTTCTCCATCAGTAAAATTTTTAGTATCACAGGAAATTTGAAAATACTTGTTTAGAGCACCTGTCTTTTATTAAGGAATACTGTTTGTTTTATAACACCTGATTCATACCTTTACAGATTCGAATCCCGTGACTGGCCATTCCACCTACTATTTGAACTTTCTTTCACGCGTTTATTTACAAGCTAACTTAAATAATTCCCGTATTCTGCGAAACTCCAATAAAACATCAGCAAACCCCAGCGGGGGTTTGAAACTATGAAAAAAGTGTGGCCACGCCTTGTGGCCACACAGTTTACACTAAACTTTGGTTTAGGGATCGTCCATAATTTACGTCACGCATTTTTTGACATATTATGACCTCCCCCCCTCCTCCTCGTCACAAAATCGTAACACTTAAGAAGCACGTTTTGTATGAGTCGTCACAAAACTACAAACCCCCCCCCCTTCTCTTTATAGCGTGACGTAATTTATGAACGACCCCTTACGGTCGGAAACGTTGTTTTAAGCTCGGAAACCATAAAATTGGTTGGTGATTGTGATAAAAAAAGTTAATATTGCAATAATATTTAATATCTCAATAAAAAATTTAACTTTCAAATTATTAAATGAAGAATAGGTTTACTATTTATTCTCCTGCAAAGATGATGGGGCCACTAAAAATTGAGAAAATGTGGGGCCCAAGTGTGTGGCAACCTTTGAACCCCCCTACGGACCGGCTTTGTATATATATATATATATATATATATATATATATATATATATATATATATATATATATATATATATATATATATATATATATATATATATATATATATATATATATATATATATATATATATGTATATATATATATATATATATATATATATATATATATATACATATATATATATATATATATATATATATATATATATATATATATATATATATATATATATATATATATATATATATATATATATATATATATATATATATATATATATATATATATATATATATATATATATATATATATATATATACATACGTAATTGCAAACTTGAATAGATGCGAATAAGCATAATTGCGAAGCAATTACAAACACTGGCATAAGTGCGAACAGGCATAATGCAAATTGACATAAGTGCGCCAAAAGAATTTGCAACATTAGCAGAAGTGCAAACTTGCATAGTGCGAAGCAGTTGTAAAAACTGACGTAAGTGCGAACTGACATTTGTGAGAAGCATAAACTGGCATAAGTTCGCTAAAGAAGTTTAAAATTATTGGAAATCCTTTTGGTGCCCTTATAACAATTTACTTTTATTTCAGTTTATGCATATTCTTCCAACTTCCGCCGGTTTGCACTTATTCTAGTTGGCATATACCCCGATGTTTGCAAATTCATTTGGCGCATTTAAGCCAATTTGCACGTATGCTAGTTTGCACATATGATACTCACACATTCAGCCACTTGTTAAAAAAATAGACTGAAAACGTTATATAAATTTATTCAACCAAATTTTAAAAATTACAATTTTAATTATAATTTTACAAATCAGGTTAGGTCACTCATAAAACTAGTCAAAGGAGTGACACTTCAATAAAATGAATAAAAAATAAAATCAACAACAAAATTATTATTAAATAAAACAAAACATAAATTAACATAGTTAAAAAAACACAATGAAAATATAAAATACGCATAATAATATTATCAATAATATGTGATAATAATATGTAATAACACAATATATAATAATAATGATAGAGTTTACATAACAATACCAGTAATATAATAGAAATAATATTATCAATAATAAAAATAGTAATAATAATAAAAATAACAAAAACAACTATATAATAATAACAAGCAATAATATTATGACCGCTATAAAACCTCAACATCAGATACAAAAAAACACCTAACAAACAAAGACGCAACACAAAAAAAGTAACAAAATGTATAAAGTGTTTATAACGAATGAACAATATTGAAATGAAAGAGAGTGTGAGAACTAGAGAAAAAAAAAAAATTGAAAACATATCACATGATAAAATAGTATTAAAATAAGAATCATTTTGTATAATATATACGATATATATATACTCAAATTATTAAAAAAAAAACAAAAAAAAACTACAACATTGCGACACAACAGATATACAGACATCTTTTTTAAAAACATAGATATTTATCAAAAGACTTAAAAAAGAAAATTTTGTGTTGTTGATTGTAACTCTAACAATGACTCAGTAAAAGTCAACTACTTTCCAGGGCCGGGTTTTGAAGTGTGTGTGTGTGTGTTGGGGGGGGGGGGGGCAGGCACAATCATCAATTTGTGAAAAAAGTCCTCTATATCAAGATTTTTCTTATTTTACCAAGATATCCAAAAGAGCGTCAAAGATGAACGAAAGCAATTCTAGGAGAAAATATACTAAACAAACGTGACATTGTAGTTTGTACAAAATATTTTTCATCAAACTTCCAAGCTATTAAAGTAAAAGGAAGAGAAAGACCTTGAGATCCACCTAATGTATTAGAATTAGTTCCCAAGAGTTAAGTACCAATCGAATTGTAATGAATTAGTTCCCAAGAGTTAAGCACCAATCGAATTGTAATGAATTAGTTCCCAAGAGTTAAGCACCAATCGAATTGTAATGAATTAGTTACCAAGAGTTAAGTACCAATCGAATTAGTTCCCAAGAGTTAAGTACCAATCGAATTAGTTCCCAAGAGTTAAGTACCAATCGAATTGGCACTAATTCTTGAGAATTAATACAAGCAATGTTTTGTTGTTGTCTTCTTGCAATATTTTGACGTGCTTTGATATGGGCAAAACAATTTTTTCTGTTTTATAAACGCTTTTGTAATAAATAAGACCGCATAAACTTTCTTGTAATAAACAATGGCCCAGGGTAAGCGCTATATTTAGTCTTCATTTTTTGAGTTTTTTTATTTAATCAGGATATGTTTTTTGAATAAAAGACTTGAATAATCAAATCAAAAGCTCTTACTATATCATTACATGTATTTTTAAGTTGAAACAAGAAACACCAACCTTTACATTTTTTTAAGCCGTTGCGCCATTAAAAGGTCTGTTATTTTAGTACACTCTGGTATAAAGTAATTTTTTTGTTTAGCCATAAACTTTAACCACCATATACTCACCTGGTATGATGCATGTATCTGTATTTGAAGCATAAGCAGGAGAGATATCAATTTCTTCTTCTGAATTAGAAAAAAAAATTTCTTCATTGCTATTCTTTAAAAAATTCTGATCTTTAATATTTGATAATGGATCTTTTTTTTTAAATCACCAGATTATTTTGACGATAACCGAACTGGTTTGAAGCGAACAGACACGTTATAAGTACGGATGACAAGTACGTAAAACAAATGTTTTATTTTATCTTTCTGTTTGTGTGTTTTATTATACAATTAACCATTGGTTACACACTCTCACTAGATAAATAAAAAAGTTGAAGTCATTAATCAAAATCAGCAATTATTTGTAATGCATTTTAATCTTTCTAAATTCAAAAAATAAAATTAAAAAAAGCAAACTCTTTAGTCACAATAATTCATACAAAAAAATATTATATAAATATGGTATAGCAATTTAATTTATTAAGATAACATAATTATTAAATTATGAAGCCAGCCCAAAAAATAACTAACAAATATAAGCAAAAAGATATACTAAACTGTATAGGGGAGAGCCATGGATCACCATGCTACACTTTTGGATTTTGCTTCGTAAAAATATTTTTATTAGGCCTTTTTTTAAACGATTGATTTAATTTGAAGAATAAGTTTATACCTAAAAATGTAATAGTTACCAAAATATAATAGGTTAAACTTCTGAGACTATTTAAAGTAAAATTAAAAATTTGTATCAAGGTACCCCACCCATGGGTACACACTATAAGCATCCCACCTTGGTACACACTATAAGCATCATTTAAAAAGTAAATAAAAATGATAAAACTTAGAGATCTTTGCTTTAGTGACAAACAAATTAATAATTATAACCCAAATAATGCATCCGATTGTTCTAACCACATTTCCGAAATCAAGATAATATATTGTTGTAGATATCATTTTTAAGCTTCAATAAATATATTTGATTTGTATGGAATTAAGATTTTCTAGAATTATATTTACTTAGATCTCTTAAAAATTGACTTTAAATAATAAAAGAAATGATTTTTAGATCTGTTTATTACACAATGGATTACTATTCTACAGTTTTAGGGCCCCCGACAAATGCTGTACCAAGAGACCCCATACTTGCTAATAGAAAACTATTGTTTTGTTTTTAGTACCAACTTGCTTTTTCAATAGTTTTGTTTAATGAAGAAAAGAGCTGATATCAAATGATATAATATTTTTGTCAAACCATAGCTCTGGTAGTAACTGTTTCACCATATGAAAGTGGTTGTCATAACTATTAAGATGCCTCATGTATCATGGTGTCTTCAGTTAATTAATTTAATTCTTTTTTCGTCATGGCTAATGTTTTATAACAAAAGATTTTGATAAGTTGCGTTTTGACTTTTTTAAAACTAAAAATAATATCTTTGCGAATGATTTATACGACGACGATTTATTTATTCTTAATGGACCTGACTCTCCATACTTTGATACTAAAACTGAACTTCATAACAATATAGACGAGTTTACGGTAATACACATAAACATTAGGAGCTTAAATACAAATATCGATAAGTTAAAAATTTTCCTTTTCGAATGCAAATATTCCTTTAGCATGATTTGTCTTACAGAAACTTGGTGTTCTGACGAAAATTCTTATACAAATTCAAACCTTCCAATCCCTAATTATAATCTTATCTCTTATGAAAGAAAAGCTAACAAAAGAGGAGGTGGAATAATAACTTACATCCATAATGACTTAAACACAAAAATTAGAAATGATCTTTCTATTTCTGATTCAAATCAGGTCTGATTCAAATGAGGTCTTTACAGTTGAAGTCATTAATGATACTACAAAAAATCTCTTAATATCCGCTTGTTATAGACCGCCCGACGGAGATATTATAATGTTTTCAAGTTTTATGAAACAAATATATACAACAAGCAATGTTGAACATAAAAAGCTATTCTGTATTGGTGACATGAACATAAATTACCTAAGCTATCATGAACACGCTAATACCAAAATTTTTTTCGATGATATGATAGAACATTACATTTTCCCAATTATAAACAAACCCACCCGGGTAACTCCCACCTCAATTACAGCTATTGACAATATATTGACAAATTCAATTCAAGATCCATCCTTAAAAGTAGGAATAATTAAAATGGATATATCTGACCACTTCTCAGTTTACTTCTCACTATCACAACAAGCAACACGTGTCAATAACTTGAAAATAAAAATCATCAAAAGAAGCATAAATAAATTCTCGACCCAAAAACTAAAAGACTCACTAGCGGTAGTAAATTGGTCAAAAATATATCATGAATGTAACCTCGGACACACAAATTCCGCTTACAATAAGTTTATAAATATTTTCCTAAATCTCTACAATAAACATTTTCCTAAGGTCGAAAAAGAAATTAAAGCAAAATACCTAACCACTCCATGGATTACCCAAGGAATAAGAAAATCATCAAAACAAAAACAAAAACTCTACATAAAATATCTAAAAAATAGAAACCATTTTAATTTGTCTAAGTATAAGCAATACAAAAATCTATTTGAAAAAATAAAATTAAAATCCAAAAAACTATATTTTTCAAAGCAAATACAAAAATTTAAAGGAGATAATAAAAAAATCTGGGATATTATAAAAGAAATAATTGGTAAAGATAAAAAAAACTCGAACCAACTACCTCCAAAAGTTCTCATAAGTGAAAAAGAGTTTAATAATAAAAAAATTATTTCTGAAAAATTTAACAAATACTTTGCAAGTATAGGTTTCAAACTCGCCTATAAAATTCAACCTACAAACAATTCATTTGAGAATTACATCGAGGACTCTCGTTGCTCTCTAGTTTTTAAAGAACTAGAATACAAAGAACTTGAAACAGCAATTAAAACATTAAAAATTAACAAAGGTCCAGGTATCGACAATATCCCAGCCAATATTATTTTGAATGTCTTCCCAGAAATAAGTAAACCCATTTTTCAAATATTTAACTCTTCAATAATTACAGGAATTGTACCCGACTATTTAAAAATAGCTAAAATTATTCCTATCTATAAATCCGGAGATACATCTTCCTTAAATAATTACAGACCAATATCAATCCTTCCCGTATTTTCAAAACTGCTCGAACGAATAATCTACAATCGTTTATATAAATACCTAATCACAAACAAAATCCTGAATGAAAACCAATATGGTTTTCAAACTCAGCACTCGACAGAGCATGCTATCGTAGACCTCGTCAATAGAATTAGTGAATCAATCTATGAAAAGAAGTTCGTATTAGGAGTCTTTGTAGACTTGTCAAAAGCGTTCGACACAATAAATCATGAAATCCTACTAAAAAAGTTGGAAAAATACGGATTAAAAAACCATACACTGCAGTGGTTTAAAAGTTACCTGTATAACAGACAACAGTGTGTTATTACAGATGATAATTACCACAGTAAATTATTAAAATTAACTTGTGGTGTTCCTCAAGGTTCGATTCTTGCTCCTCTTTTGTTCCTAATCTATATAAACGACCTTCCAAAAGTTTCTAGCAAACTTGAATTTATAATGTTTGCAGACGATACAAATTTATTTTACTCTTCGACAAACATCAAGGATCTGTATGATAATGTAAACGTAGAACTCCAAAAATTAAATATATTGTTTAAAACAAATAAGTTATCCCTAAACATAGAAAAAACAAAATACACTTTATTTCACTCAAACCAACAAAGAAACACACTACCAAATATTCTACTCTCTCTAAAAATAGAAAATATAGTAATTGAGAGAACTCACGAAACTAAATTTTTAGGAGTTATAATTGATGAAAATTTATCTTGGAAAAGTCACATAAATGCTTAAAACACTAAAATATCAAAAAACATAGGTCTACTTTATAAAGCAAAACCTATGCTATCGCAAAGTAATTTAAAACTCATATATTTCTCTTTTATACATAGCTACCTCATATATGCGAATATAGCTTGGGCGAGTACGCATATAACCAAATTGAAAACTTTATATCGACGTCAGAAACATGCTGTTAGACTAATCTACCATAAAGACAATTTTACACACACTGAACCCTTATTTAAAGAAATGAATGTGCTTAATATTTATCAAATTAATATTTACCAAAATATATTGTTTTTGCTAAAATTTAAATTAGGTCAAGTACCAAACCATTTTTTAAATAACTTTTTTATAAATAACGTTAATAAATATAACACAAGAGAAAAAGGAAACTTTATTACACCTTTCAAAAAAACAAAGCTTTCCCAGTTCTCAATTTCATATCGGGGTCCTTATTTATACAACAAACTAGTAACTAAAAATAAATCAATTTGCAATCTAGATTCAATTTGCAATCAAAATTTCTTGAAAAAAAAGTTAAAAAATCTGATACTGAATCTAAACAGATACTCAGAATTCTTCTAAGACTATCAATTAAAATACATATATATCAACTACAAAGTGAACTGACTCGTTTATGTGTATTATCTAAATGACTCTTACCTTTCTCAAACAATATATCAAAAATTGTTTATTACACACTAAAAAAACATTGATTTTTTCTTATCAAGTTTAGTTATTATGCTGCTAGTAATGTCTAATATTTTATACTGAGCTTATTTTGAGTTTATTTTTTATTATGAGCTAAATTTAAAGAATATATAAACATAGTTGTACTTAATATATAATTATATTTAACATAATCATAATAATATATCAAACACATTGTAAGGGCTTTGTGATAAGATCATTACGATCTTCTTGAAGTCCGGCCTGTACTATTTAAGTATAAATTTCACTATATATTTTGACTCACGAGACTTGTAAATATTTTTTTTAATTTACGAAACTTGTAAATGTTATATGTACGGCAAATATATGAATAAAAAAAAAAAAAAAAGTCTCCCATACTAACTTTTACTATACCAAATATATGTTAAAGTATACCGTAAAGGTAGTATACCATATACTGTCACCGGCAATCCCATTTTTTAATACCTTTTAAAAGTAATGGAAAATTTTTTTACAATAGTATAATTAAAAGAAATACTCGAAATTCGTGATAAAACCATTATAAAATTATTTAATAATCGAATTGAGAAACTAGAAAAATAAAGTTATCAATTTGAGAGATGAAAACATGATATTCAAAAACGAATTATCAGAGTTGAACAAAGCTGTTGAATTTTAAGTAAAACTACGATAAAATTACGTTGAACTTACAGAGTTAAAAAAATACAGTCTAAAAAATCAATAGATATAAGTAAAAGTATTAAAAATAAAAATGAAAAAAATAAAAAAAATAGTGGAACTAGAGGACAGAAGTCAAAGAAATAACTTAAGATTTCTTGGGATCGAAGAGAGCGAAAAAGAAACTTGGGAAGAAAGCACGGAGAAATACAAAGAAAAACGAAGAACTCCGCAACGAGTTTCAATGGTTGTTTTAAATGCAATGAATTGCATTTAAAACATCCATTGAGACTCATTGTTGTTGGTATAGAAAACTCGCAAATAGGCACTCAAGAAGAGCGTTCTAAAGATTACTCAAAAATAATTAGAGATATTCTCGTAACAATTAATTCATCTGCAAATATAAAATCAATTCAACGTTTACTTTAGACAGACCAAATATCTGCGCATTTAACTACATATAAATCGTCACCTCCTCTATAGTTGAATTTGACACAGCAGAAGCTCATAATAAAGTTATTTCTTCAGCAAAAAACTTAGCTAATTCAAAGTACAAAAAAATCTTCATTTAAGCTGACGTACCCCATCAGAACAAGCAAACCTTAACAAGTTGAACTTAGAAAAGAAGAAACCTAATGACGAACTTAATGCCAAACTTGATTAGCCTTTTCAATATGTTACTCGAGCAGCCGTGACACAGTGGTAGTGCGCTTGCCTCAGAAATAAAAGATCCACGGTTCAAACCCCACCTTTGGGCAAGTTTTGCGATATCGGTTAGGAAGGAGGCGTGAACTTCTAATTAAATGTTTATCCCCGGTGCTGTGATAAGACTACAAGGACTTCTTGGGGCACCTAAATAAAAATTCAAAAAAAAAAAAAAATGTTATCCGCGGAGATTCTGTTTGTTATATGGGCGTTACTCAAAAAGATATTATCAATTGAGAACAATCTTCTGAAACTTTCAATATCTATTTCTAACTATAGATATGATATCATTTTGACCTAATCATTACCGGTGATTTGAACTTCCTGAAAATTAAGTGGATAAAAGGGTGGATATACACTTTGAAATAAGTTTAGATACAAGATCTGTAAAAATCATTAACAGCCTATAATTACATCAACATATCACTAAAATCACTAAACCAACCTTTATTCAGAACAATCATGTAAACAACTCTATACAACTTATGCACATCTGCATCTAGAGTATGCTGCGACAGCTGTTTAACTTTAAATGTGTGTATATGTATGTGTAAACCGCAATTGTAAAATAAATACAAAAATATAAAGTGGTGTAGTGGTAGATCGCTTGCCTCATAAGTGAGATGTTCCGTGTTTAATCTCTACCACGTTCCTGATAGTACCACGCTTAAGGTTTGTGTTTTAGAGTTATAGAGAGTTGAGAGAGGGTTGTAGCCACAATTTAATTAGGCTCCTCAACTTTAGTGGCCTTCATGGCCTTGGGAAAGTAAAAAAAAAAAATAAAAAAAATTAAAGTTAAAAAAAAACTGATAGAACTCACCGTGTAGGGACAAAAAAAAAAAAAGAGCCAAAAAAAAAAATTACAAAACCAGGTACATCGTTGTTTATTTTCTAAATAATAAACCAAAGCCTAATTTTGAACAAAAAGTCAAGCTTTGGAGCTAGCGATTCTACATAAGTGAGGACTTTGTTATGTATAAAAATATAACACAAACTAACTAAATATTCAAAATCAAAATCAATGGAAAAGTAAAACTATTTACAAAAATTTCACCAAAATCTTTAAGCGACAAAGAAAAAATCTTAAGTATAAATACTTTATTAATTTACTAGTAAAATTAAATTCTAAACACACTTAGAAAACCATTAAAAAAATTACAGGCAGTAACCAAAACAAAAATGTTTTTACCCAAAACTATTAAAATAAACGAAGAGTTTTTGGTTAATCAGGAAAACATAGTGGCTGAGCTAAACTAATACTTTGTATCTACCCAAACCTATCCAAAAAAATTTATCCGACTGATAATTTTGAAATATATTTCTTAACATAACATCACATCTTTGCTCCTTTGAGCTAAATTTTAATGAATTTGAATGTGCTTTAAAATGCTCAAAACAAACAAAGCCGTTGCCATGATGATATCAATGGAAACATTGTTATAAATTCAAGTCTTAAAACATATTTATGATGTTTTCATGTTCCATCAGACAAGGAATTTTTCCTAATCAATTAAAATAGCAAAAACTACATGAAAAAGATTTACCTAATATTAGCAATTACCGTCCTTTATCTATTATTTCCGTTTTCTCAAAAGTTTTAGAAAATATTTTTTATAATAAAATTTATAATCACCTATCAAATAATATTCTTATAAATTAATAAAAAATTAATAAAAAAAAAAAAATTTATTTGGTTTCGAGAAAAATTCTACGGAACATACAGCTATCTAGTTTTTAAGAAGTATAACTAAATCGTTTGAAAATTCCAAATAAACTTTGGGAGTTTTCATAGATTTAGCAAAAGTATTTGCTACCATAGATCTTGAAATTCTTATAAACAAATTACAATATTATGGAACAACTGGTAATATTCTAAAATGGTTTATAAAATATCTAAGTTACAAAGGAGTCTCATGAATAGTGTCGAAAACACAAAAAAAGGAATAGTGTTGCAAACAGTAAAAACGGAATCGTGTCGCAAATTGTTAATTTCAGCGATTGCTTACTGGTTTTCGTTATCTTTATAGCATGCGGCTTTTACAGGGGAAAAAAAAATGAAGGTAAAGAATGCCACTCGTTATTTGCGACACTATTCCTTTTTTTTTTGCGACATTAGACCTTTTTAATATATTCGACACTATTCTGAAGTTTATTTTTCGATTCTATTCCTGTCATCCGATAAAACCAAATAGATTTTCTTCCACCCTCATTTTAAAAAACACTTACTGCCAAATAAAATGTTATGACTTTTTATTAACAATTTTCTAATAAAAGAAGTAAGCTTCAGCAAATTTTGAGGCGTTTATATTGATGAAAGTCTCTCAGGAAAAAAGCACAATGAAAACTTGGGCAGTCAAATATCTTTTTTTTTTTTTTT
Organism: Hydra vulgaris; assembly: GCF_022113875.1. NCBI lineage: Eukaryota > Metazoa > Cnidaria > Hydrozoa > Anthoathecata > Hydridae > Hydra > Hydra vulgaris. The sequence goes on along the minus strand of NC_061161.1, from coordinate 50,143,361 downwards.
TTTTTTTTTTTTTTTTGTAAATTATTTGCCTTTAATAAAAGAAATTACAATTACAGCACAGCTTTATTACAAATATAATCGGCAGGACTTCCAGAAGATCATACGATCTTATCATGAAGCCCTTTACAATATCAAATATAATAATAACAATAAAATCAAATTCAACAATAAAAATGAATCAACATAAACTATATATAACTGTGCATTTAAAATATAAATATAATGGATAAATTATATGAAACATGTGAAAATTATATGAAATATGTGAAACAAAAGAACTAAAAACAATAAAAAATATTTTCTGCTGAAAAGATAATTTTTTTAATTTTCGTTTGAAAGATGTTAAAGTCCATTTCACTGACAAATCAAAATTTGGCAAAACTATTTTATTTCATAAATAAGGACCGCAATAAGAAATAATTAGTTGTTCAAATTTAGTTTGGCAGAAAGGTTTTTGTAGATTTTTTCCATTGCGAAGATTGTATTTGTTTATGGGTTTTACATTATACAGTTTTATAAACACATTAGGAGATAAAGGATTTTTACATGTAAACATGAAACATAAAAGATTATAAACATTTAGTTCGTATACATTTAAGGCTTTCATTTCTCTCAGAAGTGGTTTTGAATTTGAAAAACGATTTACAAATTAATTAAGCGAGCTGTGTGTTTCTGATGCTGATAAAGAGATTTAAGTTTAGTTTTGTGCGCGCTTCCCCATACAATATTTACATAATTTAAATGTTAGTGGATAAACGAATAATATGGTTGTTTTAATTGTTGTTTATTTAAAGTATGTCGAACTTTATATATAATTCCAATACTTTTAGCAACTTTCAAGGAGAAATTATCGATTTGTTGTTTTCAGGATAAGTTTTCGTCTACAAGAACTCCGAGAAGTTTTATAACTTTTTCCCTCTTTAGTATTGTATTATCAATGAAGAGGTCGGGCAGTGTATTTGGTAAACATTTTTTTCTGGATGTTGGGTAAAAAAGTGTTCATTTAGTTTTATCAATATTGACAATATATCATAAGGTGGTACCCCAAGAAAAAAAAGTCAGTTTTGAAAAAAAAGCGGCTGCGACCGTTAGAACGCTTGATATGCAGGAGATCCAGGTTCGAAACAAGCTTTGGACATATTTTCGCGTTACGGTAAGGAAGGAGGCGTGAACTTCCTGGTTAAATGCACTTCCGCGGTGCTCTGGAATAAGACCATGTTATGTCTTCTTAGAGCACCTAAATAACAAAAAAAAAAAAAAAAAAGTATTGGAATATTATATACAACAAGAAACATCCTAAATAAGCACACTTTAACTCAACTGTATCAATCATTCACCGATTGCGATCTAAACTATGTAAATTCTGCGTGAGGTAGTACAAATAAAAGTAAACATGAACTTCTATATTGTCAACAAAAACATGTAGGACACCATAATAATTTTAGAGATCGTTTTACTCATGCCAAACCTCTCTGAATCCACATGGATGTTTTTAGTATGTAAGAACTGAATATTTTCAATTTTCTTTGTTTTATGTGTAAATGTAAAAATAGTTTATCTCATGATTATTTCAAAATTTACATTATTTAAAAGAAAAGAGCATATAAATCTTAAGAAATACTAAATATATATATATATATATATTATATATATATATTTATATATATATATATATATTATATATATATATTTATATATATATATTTTATATATATAAATATATATATATATATATATTTATATATTTATATGTATATTATATATATATATATATATATATATATATATATATATATGTATATATATATATATAAATATATATACATATATATATATATATATATATATATATATATATATATACATATATATATATATATATATATATATATATATATATATACATATAAATATATAAATATATATATATTTATATATATATATATATTATATATATATATATTTATATATATATATATTATATATATATATATATATATATATATATATATATATATATATATATATATATATATATATATATATTTATATGTATATTATATATATATATATATATATATATATATATATATATATATATATATATATATATATATATATATATATATATATATATATATATATATATATATATATATATATATATATATAAATGGGGCTCGACTACAAGGCTATATTTGCCTTCTTGCTCCAGCCATTATTTTTAATACAAATGTAGACATTCTAAATATTTTTTAACGGCAAACTAAAATAATTAAACAAATATATATTTTTGCTTCATTATTTCTTTATTATTTAAATCAAAACGGAGGAATCTGTTGATTTATTCAAGACTCTATATACTATTTGTTACTTTTTTAACAATTTCTATGAGTACATGCATCCGATGTTAACGATTTTAACAACTACTCAAGTTGTTTAATGACTATAGTTTGCGCATAAATTGCGCTTCCGTTGCAAATTCTATAAATGCTCGATGAAAAGTTTCCAATCTATTGTTTATTACTCAGATCAATAGCAACAAGAAATTTTTTTAAGGTAAGCAATTTTTTTAGGGTAAGCAATTTTGCTTGATTTTTTATTTTTATTATTATTATTACCTAAAAACAAACTGTTTAAAATCAGGTTGTTTTTTAGATGACTAAACAAATGCTACCAGTAGCGTATATTTTGGGTGTTTTGCGTTTGATAAGCACTCAAACAATAGAAAATAATTTAAATGCAGCTGACGACGTTCTACCAACCGATATCACAAATGCTGTTCCAACGACGGTTTACCAATCAGATCAACCTTCAAATGGTCAAGGTAACTTAGTTTTGATCTATATTTTATTTGGTAATCTTTTCACTAAAAAACTTACGCACATTTTGTAACGCATTTTTAAAAATGCGTCTTTTAGCTTTTTGCAACTCCATACTTTGTCGTTTACCAACGTGCAGGTGCACTGGAACAGATATTCCAGGTGGTTTGTTTAAAAATAACACGCCCCAAGTTATCTTGTTAACCTTTGGTGACAGTGTTACATCGCAAAACGTTCAGCTTTACAAAGATTTGCTTGAAGGAGTTACCAATTTTAATGGGTGTCCAATTAAAGCCACGTTTTTTGTTTCTGGAGATAACGCCAACTACACCTTAGTAAAAACGCTTTACGAAAGCGGTAATATTTTTTCAGAAAATCTTATTCAAACTTTTTAATTTTAAATTATTAAATATTGTATTTGTTTACCTTTTTCAGGACATGAACTTGCCGATCACTCAGTATCTCAAAGGGTTCCTCCAGAGTGGTGGAGCGCAAATGTATGTTTGAATAGATTCGTTCGTTTGTTTTTTAAATAAATCAACTTTGTTAGTTTTACTAAACAATTTATCAATTATTTATTCAAAATAAATATATAATTTTTTATGTTTTACTTTTTAAGGCAACTGTTACAGAACTCGAATCCGAAATTGTTGGCCAACAGAAAGCAATACAGTCAGAAGTGGGTGTGATTACCAAAGGCTGGCGTAACCCATATCTCGAAAGCACGGAAACTACGTTTAGAATTTTAGCAGATAACGGATTTTTGTACGACAGCTCGTTGGTTACATTTCCTGGAGTAAGATGGTGGCCGTATACTTTTGACTACTTGCCCTCTTTAAATTGTTATTTGAAAAACTGTCCAACAAGTATTTCGCTTGAATACTTTATTTTTATTTCGTTTAATTTTGTTAATTTAAAAAATGCAACATTCTTGTTGCCTACTATAAAAATATTTGTTAGTCTGCATTAAGAAAATTAGAACACTTGTTCTGTTTCAGATTTCTACCCAGGTTTGTGGGAGGTTCCGATTGTCACTTGGCAATGTGATGCGTCAGGGGCAAAATTTGGCTCAACTATGAGTGATTGTGTTAACTTAGACGATGAAGAAAGCGTCTATCAAATGATCATGACTAACTTTAAGCTTCACTATGATGACAACAAGCAACCGTTTTCCATGTTTACAGATTCAATATGGTTTGATAACAAACCGTCGAGAAAAAGCGGTAAGATTTTGAAAATTATAATCGTATTAGGAACGCATCACAAGTGCAATTTAAAAAAATATGTTTTCTTTTATTTTTACAGCCGTTATACGATTTATAAACGATGTACGAAAGCTAAATGACGTATTTTTTGTAACAATTCAAGATCTTCTACTTTGGATGCAGTCACCAATTGGTCTTGAAAATTTTCCATTTTCGTGTAACCGATAACAAGTTTTGGATATGTCAAAAGCTCTGGATATGTCAAAAGCATTTTAGATGCATCCTTTATAATAAAAGTTAATGGCTATTTATTCAAAAAATGTTATGCTATGATACTTTGAAATATGTATTGTTAAGTGAAAAAGTTTAACTTTCCAGTTGATTAGTATATAACTGGTTTGTTATTGTTTAGCTCATGATATATGTTTTTTAACATTTTTTATTTTAAAACGTTATACATTTTTTTGCGAAATGTTTCAATTCATGTGTTATTTCCTTTATGTATATATATATATATATATATATATATATATATATATATATATATATATATATATATATATATATATATATATATATATACATTTGCGCTCCACCACTCTGGAGGAACCCTTTGAGATACTGAGTGATCGGCAAGTTCATATATAAATATATTATATATATATATATATATATATATATATATATATATATATATATATATATATATATATATATATATATATATATATATATATATATATATATATATAAAATATATTTATATAGCGCGTTAGTAAGATAAAGAAGTAAGATAAAGTGTAGTTGTTAGTCATTTGTAGACCAATAAAAAAAAAAAAAAAATTAACAGTTACAGTCATTTAATAACGGAAAGTGGTAATACCCCAATTGCAAACATTAAAGATGTCTTTTGATGAAAAGAATTTTATCTTTGAACAGCAAGTTATATTGGATGTTAAAAACGTTATATTATTAAAACTAATGAAATTGATTATTCAAAAATAACTCTAAGTTCAAAAAAAAATAAAAAGTTCAAAGGTCTATGTCAGTTTTAAAAATGGCTACCGTTCTAAGATGCATTGAATGATGATGTTAGTATCATATTATTTAATCTAAATAATATGGTGTATCATATTATTTAGATTAAATAATATGATACACCATATTATTTAATTATTTTATTTTAAAAAATTCAGTGAAAATCGGCCTTAAAAATTTGAAATTTCATTCACCGATAAAAACAAAAACTTTCAGTGTAAACAGGTTTTACAAACTGTCGATCTATTAAATCTCGATTTGCTAAAAATCAGGGGTGTGGAGTCGTAAAAAAAGTAACGACTCCGACTCCAGTTGTTGAAATTATTTGAGTACAACTCCGACTACAACTCCAAAGCAAAATTTTTGAAAAATTCTTTGAATTCTTTAAAAAATATTGCGCGATAAGTTGAAATTTTTTTTTTGACAACTTTATGAAACATTCTTTGAGGTTTAGTATGAACATAAGGTCAATTGAATGTTTTGTACATGCACGTGCAATACCAAGAAATTTTACTATTGGAGTCGAATTTTACTAAAATTGTCGCAACTCCGACTCCACAGCCCTGCTAAAAATGAACTTTTAGTTAATTTCTCAACAAAGCTTTGGTTTTAATTATAGGATTTAATATGCTGAATATAAGTTTTATACTTTGCAAAGTATAAAACTTATATCAGCATATTAAATCCTATTGAAATTATGATAAAACAGCCTAAGCCTATCCTAACAGCTGTTAGAAAATTTGACTTGAACATGCATAATTTGCATGACGAATAAACGAGGGGGAGGGGGGGGGGGATTTATCGTACCCCTCCTCCCCCGTTTATTAAATTTCAGAAAAAATCTCATCTGAGGTCTTGTGTAATTTTGGTTTCAGTTTCAATGGTCTCAAATTAAAGATCAAGTTGATATATTAAAAAAATCGATTTTTTAATTGAGACAAATTGAACACATATTGGCTAAACTTATTTAGGTTAGTTAAGTCGGAAATTTAAGAAAATGTAGAAAGACGTATTGTCGCATTTGTATTGTCGCATGTTTAAGCCGCAATACATTATCATATTTTGTTTTTTTATGGGATTCGAAAACGTTTTTTACTAATCTAAGTAATTATTTGAAAAATTTATTTACGTTAACATCTGTAAAACATCAATTTTTTAACGTTTTTTTAATAGTAATTTTTATTTGTAAATATATTTTACATATTACAGTTTTGAAAAACACATTCAAATGCTGCTTAGTGAACAAATAACATATTACATTAATAATATAATCTAAACAACAGCGTAAAGAGCGTTATTTAATTATAGCATAGGTTTATAAGTGCATAAACTTTTGTATAAACATTAATGCGTTTATACATGTGCATCTTTTCAAAAGTATATATACATATATCTGTGTTTTTATTTAAAAATATGATAAAAGTTACAAAAATTGTTAAATATCAAAAACTATGATTTATAAATATAAAACTACATAATTATTTTACTTAAAGTATTTTTTTTACCTAGGTTTATCTGACGGTGTATTGACAAAGTTTATTGACAAACATAAAGAGATGCATCCACACAAGAGACACCGTTAAAACGCAAACCATAGTCGCAATTTCTTGGTATAGTACGACCATTGATGCATTCATAATAGCCATAGCAGTTAAATGGGTTCGCAAACATACCGTTTATTTGGTTAGCGCAAAATGTCGGATCTGATAAAAAAAATTTAAAAACCTTTATAAAATACTATAAAAAATTATTTTTGTGATCCAAAGTAATTTTAAAAATCATATAAATTGTAGAAATGAATTTTAGTTAACCAGCATGGGTAGAATGAAACGTGCGCATCAATATAAAGATTTATATTGATGCGCACCCGATTTCACCAATTTAGCATCTCCACTAAATCGAATCAGTCTGTCCATAAATAAGTTAATAAGTTGTTAAGCTGGTGTTGCACATAACATTCTGAGGGTTTAAACCCCTCGATTAAATAGCTTTACGAACAATAAAGCTTGTTCTCCCTTCAGAACTATTTGAACGGAAGAGTTCTTTGAGCATGCGCAAAAAATTCTGATTGGAGAACGGGTTTAAAAAAACTGTTTGCGCATGCTCAAAGAACTTTTCCGCTTCTCCAAAGCGCAAAAAGTTCTGAATGGAGAACGGGCTTAAGTCTCTGTATTTTTGGATTTTGTTAATGCCGTTCCCGATTAGATGAGAGTCAAACAAAAATATGTTAATCTATCTAGTTTTTTCCTAAATATTTTAAAAATTTATAAACCTAATGTATTACCTATTTTATTTATTTATTTTCTTCCACTAACATGAATAAATAATTCATAATTTAGTTTCTTAATTAAAATAAAATCAAATCATTATAACTATATGAAAAAAATTTATAATCTTAAATATTTAAAATCTTAAATATTTAGGTATAAAGTAATATTTAGTTATAAAAATAAAGAGAAAGAAATATTCTGATCATGAGAATAACTTTCCATTAGTTTTGTTTTTTTCTTTTAGAAGATCAAAAAATTTAAATTCTTAATTTTTGTCCTGATTAAACCTTATTTTAACGAATTACCTTTTATTAATCGCTCAATTCGTTGATAAAAAAGAAATGAATAAAATTGTCTTTTTTTCTTCTCCTCTAGAGAAGAGGATTATCGCCCCCTCTTCTTCTCCTCTTCTGGAAAAATAAAAGTATAAGAATCATTTATACATGTTAGTGGAAGCAAAGTGTTAAAAACCCAGACTGTTGTGCGGTTCGACTTTAAATCCAGTCACCGCTAACTCAGAGCTTGGGTATTACTTCGGTACGCAAATACGTTGGTCAATAACGGGCGCTACCTTGAAGTAGTCTTTGTGACTTTTTGTGGCTGTTCCTACGCTAAGCCAACAAAATCTTATTAGCGGATATCATTCAATCAATCATCAATCAATCATATATATTCTGAAAATAAATTTTCACGGATATTTAAAAATAGTAATCTCAAGTAAACACCTTAAAAAAAAATTTTTATAAATATATAACAGCCGCGCAATTAGGATTTCTAAAAAGGGGTTTCCAATTTTATGAATCTTTGGTTTTTACTTTGCGAAACCCAAAGCGTGCATATTTATATATTACATATTTACTTTTTTGGCATAAAGTCATTTTTATATTTATTTCAAATTATTTATATTATTATTTACACTTTATAGTTATCTCGTTTAAAGGTTGACAAAATTTAATTTTTTTAACAATTTAAAAAGGGGTTTCCGGGCACCATGGAAATCCCCCTAATTGTGCTACTGTATAACTAATTATTGGGTAATTCCATGTCAAAACAACAACAAAAATTCAAAAAAATAACCCACTATCTCTAAATGACTTGATTTTTGCAACAAAGATACTCAACTAGGCAAAAAAGAATTCCCCAAAGTTGTTTTAAACAAATCGGAATATTTTAGAAGTTATGCTCGTTTAAATATTAAAACTTAGTAACATTTTTACTCATGATGCTCCCCTAGCAACGTCCTTAGTAACAAGTAAATTATAATACATACGTTGTTACCTTAATTATATTGTTTCATAATTTGAAATTTTCCACATATTATTAGATGCTAAACCATAAAATTATACCAAGAAATAATATTTTTATTTATTTATTAATAAGTCAATAAGAGTAAATCAGCTTTTTTAATAAAATTGAAAAGTAAACATGCTTACTATAAAAAGAATTACAGAAAAGGTTATGATTTATATATTTCCAAACTTCATAATCTTAAAGTATATATAAACATCTAAAAAAAAACAAAAAAACTGAGCTGTTTTTTGACTTACTAATCTAAACAATTTAATTTTCATTTTTGGTTGAAAGTATATTGAGATTGAGACAGAAGATTGATTGGTACTTATGTTTAGGCAGAACCAGAAAGTAAGAATTCTTACTTATGTGTAAAACTACAATATGGATATTTGATAAACTCAATTAAAAATATTTAAATACTAAAAACAGGTATTTTCACTCAAAGCTAGTCAAAAAATAAGAAGTATTTTCACTTAGGTGTAAAACTGCAATATCCATAACATGTCTATAAATAAACTCAATTTTGAATATCAAAACTCTTTGAATTACTTTTATGAATTAATACATTTTTATACAAACTATTGAACTTCAAATTTTCTTTGTTTTTCTTTGGACTGTAAAACAAAACAAAATTAGGTAATATTTTTTAATAAATGCAAAATATTGTCATATACATATCATAGACATAAGCAAACTGTCGATTCAAAGTAATAATTGATAAAAGGAAGCAAGAAAATATCTTTAAGATTCAAGGGCCATGTTGGTGCATAAATTAAAATTCCATGTCAATTTTGCACATCACTTTGCATCTCGCAATTTTTAAACTTGTAGGTCAAGATAGGGATAGTGTCATCACTGCAGTATTTCATCTTAACTTCATTATGACATACAGGAACAAATTCATGAAAGTCTCTTGTTCCTGGTATTGTTTTTACATTTTTAAATTGTTCAGATTGTAATAATCTTGTTTCTATCAAACTTTCACTTGAAATAAAAATAAAGTTTATATCTGATTTATGCTGACATAGGTTAAATATATTTTTGCAGTTTTTATATTGAGATGAACAGCCATCTGAAAAGTAGACCACGTTTACAATGTTGGGTATTTTTTGCTTCAGATTATTGATAATTGATTTTTGTACCTCGTAAATCATTGGTACATCATGATTGTTATCATCTGATATAATGCAATATGAAGTGGAATGTAACACTTGATTTTCTTTATAGTACACAACCACTGGATGAAGTGTGCACTGGAGATTATTCCAATGGAAACCTTGTACTTAATCCTGCACAACAAAACTATAATTTTCTGCAAAATCTCCTAGAATTATTGCGCTACCTGATGGGAGTTTTTCTATATTTTTTAAATATTTAGATTGACATTTAGAAATATATGAATGCGTTGTTAGCTTGACTAGTTTTTCCATCACCATATTTACATAATCTGGTATGGTTGCAAGCTGTATAACTAAACCTGATCTATCAGTAGTAACCCACTGGTTAAATTCAATAGTATCTTCTTCTTCAAACTGCCTTATTAGTTTGAATAGCTTTTCTTCTAATTTAGATGTATTTTTCGGACATTGTTTACATCGATGTAACATGCATTCTTTGTTTTGCATATCACAAACAATAAATTTATATAGTTCGTGGTAATCAATTTTAATGAGTAGGAGAATTAACTTCATGTTTTGATGGTAGATACAAACGCACACAGAATGGGTTCCTGATGAGTTTGGCAAAACACACCATTTAGGTCTTAAAACACAAAACTTTGAAAAACCTAACTTTACATGTGGATATAGAATATTAAATTAGACAAATAACTCTTTTAAGCTTGACAAAAGTAGTTTTAATTTTTTTTTTCCCAATACTCATACGATTTGCAAATGGCTTTCTGTGAAGCTTGACTGGTGACACACCAATTATACTGAGACAATCAGAAAATTCTTGTCTGTTTTTATTTATATCAGCTTCGTGTTGAACACTAAATATGTTTTCTTTATTTATAATTTCATTTGTGTAATCATCAACAATATTAATGTTATCAGTATTAATTTCAGTGGAAGCTTTTAATTTGACTAACCAATTTGTACAAATTTTTTGACCAGGTACAATATTGATCCTGTTGTTTAAAGCTTATAGTTCTTGACTTCTCTGAGAGATTCTAAATTAAAAAATATAACTTAATAAAGTAAAATGTGCCAACTATTAACAAACATAAAGAACTTAAAATTATCACAAATTTACTATTATAAAATTTATGACAAGCTTTACTAACCTTTGCACGGTACTTTGTTTAATTAACAGTGGATCACAGAATTTATTCTGAAACACAGGGAACTTCTCAACATAAAACTTTTGATGATGAAAACATAAGTCAATAATCAAAACAAAAGAAACACCAACAACTAAATTTTGCTCATCTGGAGCTAAATCTTGAAAAAAGTTTATTCCAATGTGGTTTGTAAATGTTAACTTGTGACGATTTGATTTTAAAATCAATCCAACTGAGCATTGTGATGTTGCCATTATAAAAATATTTAATTTCAATATTTTATTTTTCTAAAACTATTATTATATAAATAATAAATTCTCGCATGAGTATTATAATCAAAATTCAAATGTTAGAATCAATTGTTCCATTTAATTAACACAAGAAGAAACCAGAAATTCATTTTTATTTTAAACTAAATAAGTGTAATCATATGATTAGACTTATTTAATTTAAAATAAAAATGAATTTCTGGTTTCTTGTTTAATTAATTAAACTGAGCAACTGGTTCTAAGATTTGAGTATAATACTTATGTGAGAAATCATTTTTTTTTTTGAGAAATTATTTTAGTTATAATCTTTAAATGGAGATTATAACCAAAACGGTAAATAAAAATGCAAAAATAAAATTGCAAAAATAAAACAATAATAAAATAGATATGTGCATCAAAAAACAATGAAATAATTTTTGCCTCTTACAGGCATTTATATATAAACTATTTTTGTAAAGATTTAAAGTGAATAGATCAATACCTTTTCTGCAATTAATCTTAAACTAGACATGTTTACTAAAAAATTATTGTTAAAAGTCCAGTTTGCATTTCAAAGTTTTTAATCAAATATAAGATCTAATAACTTAAAGTAATGATTTTTGATTTCTTTATTCAAAAGTTTCTATACCTATTAAATTTTGTAAACGAATGGTTAATGTAACTGTGTATACTTTAACATTTTAGTGTTGCTATAGACGTTGCTAAGAGAGCGGAGAATAAAAAAATTTAAAAATTCTTAAACTTCAAAGACCCATAATTCTTAAAATAATGAAATTGACTCCAAATTATTTATGATTATTACTAACGACATTATTAACTGCATTTGTGCCAAAAATCAAGTATTTCTAAGATGGTGGGTTATTTCGACTTGTTGTTTTGACATGGAATTACCCTATTGTAATATTGATAATAATAATAATTATAATAACACAATAATTATAAGAATAGTAAGAATAGTAACAAAAATAAAAAAAATAAAATAAAAAAAAACAAACAAGAAAAAAAAAGTATGCAATACTAGAACAAAATAATTTAAGTTAAATTATATGTACATATATACAGTATCGGACAAAACAAGTGCAACCAAATAATGCTAATTTAGTTTCTTATATAAAAGTGCTGCATTTTTTCAATTTAGAGAAATAACTATGTAACTGTTTAGAGACAACGTTCTTCAAGTTTTATTCATTACAAAGTTCATTATTTGTACACGAAAATTAATAAATTAATCAAAAGTATTAAAAAAAGTTGATTTCCATCTGGAGAAAACAAGTGCAACTCCACAAAATGTTGACCAAGCCGTATTTGGCTATCAATGTTTCGTGGCGAATCCTTTGTTGTCGATCACAACCTTGCATTTTCGAGGCATAGATTCGATCAGGTGATCAATGAAACTTTGTGGAATCGCTGCCCAGGCTTTTTGGATTTGTTCAAACAGTTGATCCTTATTACAAACACCTTCACGATTAATTCTGCAGTTGACGATCTCCCACAGGTTTTCGATAGGGTTGAAATCCGGAGATTGAGGTGGCCAATCCATCACCAATAGGTGGTTGTCTTAAAACCACTGTTGACTACTTTTGCAGTGTGTTTTGAATCGTTGTCTTGCTGAAAAACCCATTTTATTGGCATATTCCATTCAGCATGAGGTAACATAACATCTTTCAGGATATTTTTATACATGAAACGGTACATTATTCCATCGATTCGATGTATAGGACCTAGACCTTTAGCAGAAAAACACCCCCAGACCATTACATTGCTTCCACAATGCTTCACGGTCTTATGGCAGTAACGTCATATTGACTAGAATGTGCAGAAATGGCGAACTGTCCTGTTCAGTATATCACTGAACAGGACAGTTTGCCATTTCTGCACATTCCAGTCAATATGAGATGTAGCAAACAGGAGTCTTTTCTTTTGGTTCTTTAGTGAAATCAGCGGTTTCTTTGCAGGGCGTCGAGAAAACAATCGGGGTTCAACAGCAAGTCGTCTGATTGTTCGGTCCGATACAGGCAGCTGTAATTGCTTTTGTATCTTGACTGATGATATCCAGGGATCCTTCTTGACGGATCTGACGATCATAGAATCCTCTCTAGAAGTGGTGGAACGCGGTCTTTCACCTTTGTTATCTGCTGCCAACTTCCCCGTAGAACGATATTAGGAACATAGTCTTGATACAGTCCATTTTTTTACGCGATATTTATCACAAATACTTTTCTTTGACATTCCACTTACGTAATCGCCAATAATTTTCTTTCTTAGTTCTAATCTAAGACTGTCGGGAGCCATTTTTGCACTTGAAGTCATAAAAATAGTAAAAATAAATAATCGCGCTTCTTAAGGCTTACCGTGTTACATTTACCTTGTGATGATACAATAATGCTCTGTGGAACACAACGTCTTGGTTGGATGTGGACTGTATTGATGTAATGAAACACTTGTTGTATTTCATTTCTTGTATTGATGTTCTTCGATAAAACACTTAAAATAAAACTCGCTTCGATAAACTGTCTTGATAATACTGACTGATTGACTTCCATATACTGACTGAATTACATGTCAGTTTACATGTCTCTGATACAGTAAGATGAACCTGTGTGAACCTGTTCTAGAAGATTCTAGATGTTTCTTTTCGATGCTTCTGGAAGCTTCTAGATGCGTTTGGATGCTTCTGAATGTTTCTGGATACTTCTGGATGCTTCCAGATGCTTCTTCTGGAAACTTCTGGAAGCTTCTGTATGCTTCTGGAAACTTCTGTTTTCGTTTTTAAGACATGTAAAATTAGGAACACTTTTTAGCATTGTTCGATGTTGGTTGCAAATGTTTTGTCTAATACTGTATACATAGAAAGAAGAAGGGATAAAAATAACAAAAAAAGTTATATTGACAAAGCGGCACGAAGCTAATTAATGTAATATGGTAATAATGATAATAATAATAACAACAACAATATTAACTATAATAATAAAAATAATAGTTAAACAAGCAGTATATAGAGATGATATAAGAAAGCTATTTAAAGAAAGTAATTAAAAACAATAGTTAAAACCAAATTAACAAATATAAATTCACCAACAATAATAGCAACAACAAAAAAAAACTAATAAAAAACAGCGATAATAAAAAAAAATATTTTTAAATTTAAGAGCATTGTATTCAAGTAATATAATATATATATATATATATATATATATATATATATATATATATATATATATATATATATATATACATATATATATTGTTAATATAATAAATATATATACATTTTTATATAAACAAACTTTTCATTTTGCAATAAAATTTCGCTACTTTTCTTTAATATCCAAACATTCTTGATTTAAATTAATGCCATTAAATTGCAACATTTAAAAGATAATTTATTAGTTTATGTTCCCGTAGTATTTTGACCGATAAAGCAATGCGTCTTGTCAGAATGTATTTTAATGTAGTACACTCTTATCTGTATTTTAATGTAGTACACTCTCATCTGTCTGTAAGTTCATATTGTTACATTTGAGATCAGAGAATAGATTATCACTTTGAATAATAATGTTAACATTATGAAACAGAGTGAAAATCTGTACCCTGATCTCAAATTTATAATCATATTGTACTTTATATGGTTTTACTACACATTCCAGATTTGTTATCCAATTTGTTATCGATCGGCCTACGCCAATGCAATACTAACTTCAATTGAATAAATATCAACGCAGCGAATTGGTGACTGGACAGTCACAACCTCAGACGCAGTTTGTCAATGGGGTAATAGTAAATTCAAGCAATAAACTATAACTTCTTTAGTAAATAACTCTACAAGAAAAAATAATTGCATTTTCTGAATATCGCAAGTCTCTCAAGGGTTCTTTTTTCCAATATTAAACATTTCTGATGCATGTACTTTTCATAAAAGCGGCCACAAATTAGTTCTTAGCAACCTTAATCAAATATAGCATACTTTTTCAATAGTGACTGTTCACCGTTTTAGAAAAAAAACTGTGAGAGAGTACAAATACTCTTTCATATAACATCAAAATGAACAGAACTATATTGCTAGTAACGTACTCTCGGGTGCTTATTACAAGAAGGGGAGGGGGAGGGGAATTTAGGAATAAAAGGAGATGGTGGGAATTTCAGGCAAGATCTAATAAACAGAAAGGAGGGGGAAGGGGGAGGGGAGTCTTAAGAAGCGGGTGGGTGGGAATTTTATAAAGAACATGAATAAACAACTTTATTCTAGTCTGGCTTGAGGTTAAATTCACATCTTTTTACAACTGTTTCAATATAATTCAATAACATTTAATATGCTTACATAAATTTTATACTATGACAAGAAATAAACGAATGCCTAAATTTTGAACAATTTTTATAGCGTAATTTCACTATTTTTTTGAATTTTTTTTTTTTTTCAAGTTTTGTGATGTTGTCTAGTTAAACACAAGTCATTATTATTAAACGAGGGGGATCTTAATAATCATGGGGTGGGTGGGGAAAATTTCCGAAAACTAATAAATGTCCCCTCCATTGTATTAAGCACCAAAGAGAATACCCAAAAATTGTGCTGCTAAAATTATTGCTATTGATAAGAACAATTTTTACATATTGTATTCAGATAAATTCCTAATATGTAATTGATCTTTTCCCAAAAAGGAATTCATTATGGTATTTGTATGTACATAAAAATCAAAAACTCGCGATTTATGGTTTTTTTAATTTTTTATTATTTCGTGGCTTGCTTGTACATAGATAATAGTTTTTTCTCTCGTACATAGATAATAGTTGGATTTCGTCAGAGAAGCTTGTTTGAAGTATATTTTACAAGTATACATAAGTAAAAGAATATATAATTAACTCTATAAATATTCCTGCTGGATCTACCTTTTTAAAAAGCGCTTAGCATTCCACTAAATGCAACATTTTGTATAGTTACAAACAAGGAATTTAACAGCGACGAAAACAAAATAATCTCTAAAGATGTAGTTTAATGGTTAAAAGACAACGTCTCTGTTTCCGATAACACACCAACATATATTTGCCTATATAGACTATATTTTAAAAGAAGAGCTGCTAAACATAAAATAGCTTGTTTTCAGTTATTCAAAGGGAAAATTAAAGCTTGTCATAATGTTAATCAATTTTAAGAAAATAATTCAAATTAAATCAGAAGCTAAAGATCAATACAAAAACAAAAATGGATCGAGGAACAAAATAAAGAGCTTACTGCATCACGTTTTGGTACAGTTATAAACGTAGAAATAATACTTTTTCAACTTCCTTGTTAAAAAAGCTTATAAGAAACTGTGATAATAGTTTATAATGACAAGCTTGTTAGTGGAGTATTGAAAATGAAGATATTGCTCATGAAAAGTTTAATTTTCATGTTTTACTTAGTTGCTAAAGCATTTAGGTGCAAACATGTAAAATCCTGACTTCTCTTTTTCGTTTCTTTTTTAGTCAAAAAATATTGTTTGATGCACTTGTTATCTTTTCTTCGAAGTCTTATATTGCGCAAATTTTATTCCAATAATATAGTTTTTAAAATTTGAACTTAAAAATTTAAAAGGTGTGAAATAAAATACACCAAAGCCTATTGGAACAAACTCAGTTCTTTCAATATTTGACATTTTACTCGACTTATTTTTGTTGTTTACTTCTGCGTACTTATAAATACCATAATGCATTGCTTTATGGGGAAAGGTCAATTGGATGAAGTCCTTTTATACATTCAACTTGGTTGTATAACCGTTTTATCCTTTCCGCGATCGGAAGCAATGTCTTAAGAAATCGTTTGAAATTAATAGGTTTAAAAGATTCTAAAAATTTTTTGTGCAATTGAAAACAGTCTTTTTATTTCAGCAAAAAATATGAAAAACAAGGTCTAGAAATATTTTATATCAATTATAAAACTATAATTTCTGTAAATCATTCTGGTAAAATCACGTTGTCTATTGAACCTACCTCCTGTACTTAATGTGGAATCATCTGATAGATTTCTAAGATGTAAAAATGCAAAATGTTGCCGTTGAATATCATACATATTTTGTTTTCTGTAATTCAGGGAATATTTTGGAATTATTAAAGATGGTTAATTAAAGATCAATTAAAGATGTTGTACTGCAACTGATAATGATTCTGAAATGTAATGGCAATCAAGTTTTGAATTATGCAATGCATAGTATCATGACAGTAAATGAACAAACATGATATTACTCCTGCTAATCCTTTAAACACAGATACATCAGGTGAATGTATGGTGGTTAAACAAAAAATTACTTTACAAGTTATATTTTTAAAGTAAACTACCTCAAAAATGGTTTTGTAGAAACATTTATTGTTTGAGTGCCGTAAACAAAGAATCTTTGATCTCCAGAAAAGAGGTGATTTATAAATGTTTTAAATCTTTTTAAAAATCTTGTTTAAAAAAATTGATATATTTTATTGACATCACAATTGATGTTGCAATTTGTTAAATTTTTCCAATGTACCAGTTATATGTCATTTTATACTATATATATAAGATTTTTGTTTATTTATTAACATAGTTAATCACAACTAATAACAGCGATGAACAAGAAAAAATAACTAGTGATAAACAAGAAAATAAAATAAGTGATGAACAATAAAAAATAACAAGTGATAAACAAGAAAAAATAACTAGTGATAAACAAGAAAAAATAACTAGTGATGAACAAGAAAAAATAACTAGTGATAAACAAGAAAATATAATAAGTGATGAACAATAAAAAATAACAAGTGGTGAACAAAAAAAAATAACTAGTGATGAACAAGAAAAAATAACAAGTGATGAACAAGAAAAAATAACTAGTGATAAACAAGAAAAAATAACTAGTGATGAACAAGAAACTACATTTAATGAAGTGAATATGGAAGTTACTAATGATAAGACTGGAAAATACGCAACTATTGAAATGAGAAGTTCAATTTCTGAAAAATTTGAAATTTGTATAACCAGAAATATATTTACATCAGATGTTAATCTACTATCATGTCCTAAATATCTCTACAGAACCTTGTGAATATAAAATGAAATATCTTATATCATTACAGGCAGTGAAAGCAATTATGAAATTATAAGAGAAAAAGTTGTAAGACATGTATGCACAAATTAATGATAAAATGACTTCATATTTGAACCAATCAATCATAACATATTTTAATGAAAGTGGTATGAGTGATAATGGGCAACTGATGCAGAAATTATTGCATGTGCCTCATTGATGGGTATTGATATAAAAGTATATAGTAAATTTGAAGAGGAATTAAAACAGCTGACTTACACATGTAGTTTAACATTTACACAACTCAGAGAATATGTAATATTTCTTGACAATTTAACTGAAAATCATTTTGATCATTTTAACTTTTTTTTCAGAAAAAATTACTTTTATTCAAATTAGCTTGTCATTATCTTCTCATAAGCTTTAGAGATTTTGTATAAATATCTCCCAAATAAGTTGTAATAATATTAAGTAATTAAAACCATTAATTAGAACTATATATAAAAGCCGAAAATAAAATAAAGTGTTGTTACATTGTCTTCAGAAATAAAAAGCTATAAGTGGTTTTTTTGTCAGTGACTCTGCAAGTGTTAAAGCCCACAACTTTTGCCTATCTGAATCTCTAACACAAATAGTCAACTTTCCAAATCGCCATCCAGACTATTTACCTTCTCTACTCAACTTATGTCTTGTTTCTGATCCTATTCAGTGCTCAGTTTCTCCACATTCACCCTTAGGCGCTTCTAACCACGTTTTAATTTCTCTAAAACTATTATCTCATTCTTCTTCATTATCAAAATCCCTCTAATATCATACCTCTTACAACTACCTTAAAGCTGACTGGAATTCTTTTTATGATTTTTTGTGATAACCCTTGGGTAGAAATAATTTTGTCTTTCTGCTAAAAAATGTGCTTCTTGTGTAACTTCTAGGATTCAGACTGGCATGGAGTCTTTTATTCACTCTTGACAAATCCAAGTCAAACCTCACTCTACTTCATGGTTTTCCTTACATTGTGCTGTTGCAATTTTCAATCATAAACATTACTTCTATATATATCGCCATAACAATTTTCTAGAAAACAGATGTCTGTTTAATATTGCTAGAAACCATTGTAAAAAAGCTTTGTCTAAAGCCAAAGCCTGCTATTCTTAGGTCACAAAATCTTGTATATTATCTCAAAACCTAGGCTCTCGTGACTTCTGGAGAATCTTTAACAGTATCTATAATATTGGCAAATCTGTTATTCTACTTCTCTTGTAAGGTTCAGATTTTGTCACCTCACCTAAAGACAAAGCTGAATTTGCTAAGAACTTTTAATCTACATCAACTCTTGATTCCACTAGTCACGTTATACCTTATATAGCCAATAAACAGGTTCATCCATCGCCTGACCTTCTTATCACTCCAGCTTTTGTATCTAAAGTAATTTCCTGCTTAAACTCTTTAACAGCTTGTGGTCCGGACAACATACCTGTTATAGTCTTGCAGAAATGTTCTCTTTATCTGTTGTTTATACTTTCAAAACTATTTAATTAGTGCTAATAAGAGTTTTTCTATACTTTTGGAAAATGGCATCTGTTGTTCCTATTTTCAAAACTTTTGGAGAACAATCTGACTGGTCTAACTACCTCCCCATTAGTCTTATTCCTATCATAAGCAAGGTTTTTAAGTTTTTAATGAACAAACACTTAATCTCTTATCTTGAATCTAATAGCTTACTTTCTGATCATCAATATGGATTTTTATGTTTTCATTCTACTGCTGATTTGTTAACTATAATAACCGATAGGTTTCATCGTGTATTAGATAGATGTGGAGCGGTTAAGGCTATTGCTCTCCACAATCCTAAAGCGTTTGATAAAGTTTGGCATGCTGGTCTTCTCTATAAGCTCTCTTCTTACAGTTTGCCAGGTAACATCTTTAAAACTATTGAATCATTCCTTACAAATCATAGTATAAAAATTGTGCTAGACGGTGCCGTCCATCTAGCACAATATTTTTCATTTTCTGTAACTTAAGGGGTTCTTCAAGGTTTTATTCTTGGCCCTATGTTTTTCTAATTTACATTAATGATCTCCCAGAAACTATCACATCGTGATCTGGGAGATCAAGGTGGCATTGTTTGCTAACGATACTACAATTTATTCTTGTCTTGATAAGAAGCCAACAATTTGAGTAATTTTAAATTACTAAATTGAGCTTAAAAAGGATCTCACTTCTGCTACAGCATGGGCCTCTCAGTGGCTGGTAAACTTTAAATTAAATAAAACTTTTTTTTCGCAACAGTCTAGATCTTCCTATATTTATGAATCGTAATATACTGGATAAGTCATCTACACTTCATCTAGGATTAACTCTTAATTCCAATCTTTCTTGGACCACATATATAAATCCATTGCTTAATTAGCATCTCTTTATTGTGCTTTCCCCTTTCTTACTCCAGATTTTATTTTTCATCTCTATAAGTTTCAAATCTGTGCTTGTGGATTGTGGTCCAGCAGATCTTTGAATGATTCCCTTTCTCTTTTAGACAAGATGCAAAAACACACCTTCAATTATTGTCACAATGTCGTAATGTTGCTTCTCTTTCATTTTTCTGTAAGTACTATAATGGGCGCTGCTTATATAGTATTATGATACTATAATGACCCATTAAAAGTTTTATGACACTATATGAAACTTTTACTGTATGTAACTTATTTAAACTAAATGAAGTTAATAAAATTGTTATTAAAAGTTAACCTTTAATCAATTATTATAAGTTAACCTTTAAAAAGTTAACCCTATATAAACATAAAATTCTAATACCGCTACATAAACATTACAGTTTTAATAGTACTACACGAAAAAATCTTCTTTAACGAATAGAGTAAAAATTGGAAATACAATACCAGCTCAATCTTTTCATAGAGCATCATAATATAAATTAATATCGTAAAAATGTTATAATGATCTAAGATTTGTAAGTGACTTACATTTAAGTTATTGTTTTAAGTGTTGAAAACAAATTACTCCTATTAGCAAATTGTAAGAAAGTTACCTATATCATGTATAAAGTAAATTTTTTGATTTTTAATTTTTCTGCCAGAATAATAATTATTAGCATCTAAGGTATACTATAAAGGTAATCAATGACAGAAATTTAACTGAAATTTAATAAAAAAAACATTTTGAAACTGGGGGACACCAATTTCCCATAGTTGTTAAAGGGTTACAAAATCATGCTTTGAGCCATAGCACTAGATTGACTAAAAGAATTTTTCTTTTCCTTAATATTATGGTTTCTTCCTTATTTATATGGTTACTATATGTTGTACTTTTACATAAAAGAGATTTTACTAAATAAAGTAATAAAAAATATTTTGCTCCATTAAGTATAAGCAGTAGGCCTGGAAATATGAAGTAGGTCTGGAAATTCAAGTTAATGTTTAGGTTCAAAAAATTTCAAACTCGCCTAATTTTTTGCTGAAAGCATTATAAATGAGCTGCTGTTTTGTAAAAATTGCAACTAAATCATATTATAATTTATATTAAACTTATTAATATAAATATTCAATTAATTTTAAAACATCCACATGTAATTGTAAATTTCAATTTTAAAATTTTATTCGAACTGTAGAATTTATAACTTTATTAAAACTGCAGAAGTTCAGTTGGGGTCAAAAAAATATTATTTCTTTCTGATATGATTTAATCAGCATAAAACATTTCCAAGTTAATTTTTTGCAAAACTTTTTGTTTTAAAAAAAATCTCAACCTCTTGGAACTTTAAAAAGAGAATAAAACTTTTTACCAAAATTTAAAACTCTACCTTCGCAAGAGTAAGAATAAGATAACACACACATCCCTGATTTCGGGAAAAAATTTGTGTGTAAAGGACATTGTTTCTTTAATGGCAATTCATCCCCAGCACATATGTAATATTCGTTGCATTTTTCTGCGGGGTAACTACCAGGTATCTTTCCAAAACAGCTGAATGATGGAGTTGAAACTAAAATGTAAAAATCAGTATATATATATATATATATATATATTTATATATATATATATATATATATATATATATATATATATATATATATATATATATATATATATATATATACACACACACACATATATATACACACATGTATGTGTGTGTATATATATGTGAGGTGATGTGTGACCTCCATAAATACAAACTTTCATACGCAGTTTCTCAATTTATACTTCCATAAATGCAACCAAGTGGGGATGCGTTGTCTGAGGGACTACCGTCAGATATCTTATGGATGTCTGGACATCTGGCAGACATACCCTGGGCAACGCGTGCCCACTGGGAAACTTTTATATGTTTCTCCTTGATTCATACCTTTATGAAAAGCAAGCTTTGTAAAAAAAAAGCAAATAAAATTAACTAATGCAGAGTTATACTTTTTGAGAGACTTGCAAAGGTTAAATTCAATATTGAAGCATTTATAACCATGATGAAATTGCAACTTTTAATTGCATTTATTTTCAATAATAAATTAATAATGATCTTTATTATGCATATTAAAAGCCTGCTAAAAAAATTACCTAAAAAGCTGCAACAAACTTTGATAAAAGCTTAACATTAATTTGATGAGCAATAATAGTACCGACTGTCATATAGGGGAAATTTTTATTTAACGATGTATTATCTACTATTTTGAAAATTAATAAAAAAGTATTAAACTTTAACACAGTGCCAAAGTTTTGAAAATCTTGTGAGGTTGGGTCAAAAACTATCAATCAATTTTGAATTTAAGAAACAATACATATATGCACTATTACTCTTTTTTTTTTAAATTAAATGTTATTTTTTAGTTATCACATCCTCAAATATATTTATTTGGGGATGGTAAAGTAAGTTAACTTCATCAGTGAAATTCACTGAGTGAAAGTAATTTAGCAAGGTATAAAAAATATTTCAAATTTAGTGGTGGTAGGAATATGTACATTGGACTTCTTCCATCCATTTAAACCAGTCTTGTTATAATTTGTAAGTTACTTCCAAAATATTTATTTCAAACAAAAGAGTTTTGTATCTATTAAACTTCATACAAAAAAAAAAAAAATCTTTTAGAAAATTATGTGCAAATTCAATTCTAGATTTTATAGCTAAACTTGCATCAATGGATCTTAATATTTGGTAGAGAGATGAGGCTGCAAGAAAATTTCTAAATTTTGCATAGATTGTCAAATAAAATCATTTATTAATTCAACTTTTTAAGCTACAAGTCAACATATATGGAGCTTGTACAAGTTTAAGTTAAGTATACAGTAAAAGATAGACTGTTTAGTCTTATAGTAAACTAACAATTCCTACTCCCACAATCTTAACACATAACACATAATTATAATGTAAATTGTAGTTTATGTACTATGTAAAGAAATATACTAACTAAAGAAATATACAAACTATTACCGATTTTTATTTTTTACAATTAATATTATTTATCTTGTTTCAAGTTACTTTAATATTACAGATGTGTTTTTTTAAATTTTTTTTGTAAATTTATTTTAATGTTTAAGTTTAATTAACTTTTAGGTATACTGTATATTCTCGTTAATCTAGCTCACAATACAACACGGTTGTTTATTTTTTTGTTTTTTAAGCTTTAAATAATTAAAAAATTTTAAATTTTAAATATTTTTTAATAACTAAAACTGTTTCTTTAAAATAACAATTTATAAGTTATATTTTTAAACAACTTTTTAAACTATATTAAATGTTAGATGCCCTTGTTATTAAAAGAATGTAAAAACCATTGTTATCAAGGAATATAGATACCATTATTAACAAGGGAAATAAAACATACTCATATAATTTCTAAAATATAATTTATCAAGGACAATATATTTTTTTAATATTTATACTTTTTTTAACTTTATAAAAAAGTTTTTGTTTCTATATTAGCAATAAGTTACTTACGTATACAGTTGACATTTTTTGGGTAATCACAAATATTTTGTTGTTCATTGAACCATAAACCACGAGGACAACTTTGCATTTGACTGAGAACACCAGTGCATGTGATAAATACACTACAACTGTTAGGATGAGCATAGTTGCCCAGTTTTTTTCCAACACATATGTTTGAAGGCAAAATTGGTAAAGTTTCAGTTATTGAAGTTGTTGATATTTTTGATAACCATGCTAATAATAAAATAGGTTATAAACACAAAAACACAATTTACTTTTGGAATATCAACTTACAAGATATAATTTAAGTTGCACAGATTTTTATAATGAATGCTAAGATGAATAAATGTTTTTTAATATAAATTGTTCCAAGTTATTACTTAGCACTTTAAGATATTTCAATGAGTACTATAGATATTTGCAAAGAGTGTTGCAATTTAATAATAACAGTTACAACAGCAACTTACAAATGCAATGGACGTTGATTGGATAATCGCAAACATTTTGCGTTTCATTAAACCATAATCCACTAGGGCAGCTTTGCACTACATAAGAAATGCCAGTACATGTTACAAACCCATCACATCTTTCAGGATGCGCATAATTTCCTGGTGCTTTACCGCTACAAAAAGTTTGCGAAACAGTGGGTGTAACTTCCAAAATTTGAGTTGAAAATTTTTTAGAGGTTTTGACATAATAGTTTGTTTTAGTCAGTGGTGTAGTTTCAGTAAAGGTTATGTCTTTGAAGCCATTAACAATTTCTTGTGAATCTTTGATATCAGTTTTTGTGTCATTAGAAGCACCTGTTCTTATTGCTAAAAATGAAAAAAAAAAATTTTAAAGTTTAAAAAACTTTCTCAGAGCCTACAGGCTTGGTCGGGAAGTGGGTGCGATCGCACTCGATAATTGACCACGGAAATATTATTTAGTTGCGAAAAACCAGCCAGATTTTTTAGTCGTTTTGAGAACATTTCAAAAACAAACAAAAAAGCGCATTAAGATTAACTGGACCGATGAGAGACAGTTACAAAAAAATAGCTTTTAACGCAAAAAGACTTTAAGCAAAATAAATTTATTAGAGCAATTATTTTTGAAGTGTCGCTCTTTTATAACTTTTTTTATAAAATTAAGCGACATTTTTTATATAAAGTAACAACTATAAAGAAACAAATGTTCTTCGATTTATCAAAGAGTATATATAATTTTTATTTATATACTTGTCTTATTTCCAGTGCTGGATTGAGGAGGTGAGGTGGGGGTAGTAAGGCTATAACCCCGGGACTCACAGTGTTAGGGGAAATAGTCAAGAGGACCATTCAGTATTTTTTTTATTCATTTTTATGCTGTGGCACATAAAAAGGCCGCCAAAATAATGCAGCCCCCATGCCCTAAAAATTCCAACAAGATTCAACCAGATGATTTAATTATAAATAAAAACGTTTTTTCAATAACTGTTTTATGCTTTGCGTAGTTTAAAAAGTTCAACACATTTAAAACAATTCTTTTTAGTAAGATAAACAAAATATTTTTAAATAATATACAAAAATAATACAAAATAATTATATCATTGAGTTACTGTAGAAATTCAATTAGCTAGATAAAAATTAACAAAAAACGTTAAATTACTTTGTGAGGAGGAAACAGAACTGCTTCAAATACTGCTGGTGATGTTTAGTGAGTCGGCTTTATAATTTTAATTAGTATTTAAAACAAAAAAAGTAACTTTAAATATAACAAGTTTGTAAGAATGGCTGCAGCAAAAATAATTGAAGTTAGTAAACCAATTTCTAAGAACTTAAAAACTTTTTTTTCTTGGGAGAAAGAAAAAACAAGAATATACTAATAAAATCTACTTGATATCGACAAAACGTTGACAAGTTAAAAAATTTAAATTATTTATTATTGTAACCAAATAATACTAGTTTAAAACATTTATAGCTTTGTAGATGTGGCTCCAAGAATTAAAATAATAGTTCCTTTGATAGTATATTTTTAAAATAATTTATGCTAGAAATCTCAACAAAAATGCAACAAAATTCAAAAAATACAATTTTTAAAATATTTCAACAGAATACTAATAAATTTCGGTTAGTATTTTTTGAACCAATAGAATTAGTTATTCGTAGATTTGGCGGGTTTTTTGTGTTCGCAAATATTCTTTTTTTATTTTTCCGCACTAAGATGTTTGAGAACATTCAAGTTTATGTATGTTTCCATGTAAGTCTGTAAAACAAAAGTTTTTAAAATTTACGATAAAATGAACTTATTATTGTGCGGACAAACAAGGAAACATACATAAAACGACCGAAAAATCTGGCCATTTTTTCGCAACTAAATAATATTTCCGTGGTCAGTTATCGAGTGCGATCGCACCCGCTTCCCGACCAAGCCTGAGCCTATAGTAAGTTCTTGTTATTTTTTCTTTCATTTTTATCCAAAAAAAATTTTGTTATGTATATATATATATATATATATATATATATATATATATATATATATATATATATATATATATATATATATATATATATATATATATATATATATATATGTATACATGTATGTATATATATATATATATATATGTATATATATATATATATATGTGTATATATATATATTATATATATATATATATATATATATATATATATATATATGTGTGTGTATTAAATTTTGTTTGCGGAATGATATTTCTGCTGCTGAAACATATCGAATGTTGCAAAAGGCCTTCGGTGAAGAGACTATGTCTCAAAAAAATGTTTACAAGTGGTACAAATACTTCAAAGAAGGCCGAGAACGTGTTGATGACTTGGAACGCTCCGGACGACCATCAACTTTGATTGATGATCGCCATATCAACAAAATCAAAGAATTGGTGCTTGCAAATCGTCGGTTAACCATTCGAGACCTTGTTGACATGGTTGGAATATCATTTGGGTCGGTGCAAGCGATTTTGAAGGATCATTTGGGCCTCAGAAGACTCAAATCACACTTGGTGCCGAAATTTCTCAATTTCTTTGAAAAAGAGCGTTGCGTTAAAGCGTGTGAAGCAATGCTTTCTGACTATCAAGACGTCTACAAACAAATTATACGCATACGACCCTGAAACAACCGACCAAATGAGTGAATACCGTGAAAAAGGCGAGCCGAGACCGAAGCAACCACGTCAAAGTCGCTCAAAAATCAAGGTCATGTTGACTGTTTTCTTTGATTATTGTGGTGTCGTGCACTACGAATTCCTTCCAACTGGCCAAACTGTCAACAAGGAATATTATTTAAGCGTTATGCCACATTTGTGTGAAGCTATTCGCAAAAAGAGGCCGGAATTATGGGCCAATAACTCTTGGATTTTGCACCACGATAATGCGCCTTCGCACACAGCACTGGTTCTTCGTGAGTTTTTTGCCAAAAACTCTACCCATGTTGCTCCACAACCACCGTATTTGCCCGACTTAGAACCGTGTGACTTCTGGCTGTTCCTAAAGCTCAAGAGACCACTCCAGGGAAATCGTTTTGAGTCCATTGAAGAGATCCAACGTGAATCGGCACGCGCATTGAAGGCTATCCCTACCGAGGACTTTTTGGCATGCTTCGAAGACTGGAAAAAACGTTGGCAAAAGTGCATTGGGGCCAGGGGGGATTATTTTGAGGGGGACGATACAGATTTGGAAGAATAAATAAAGATTTTTCATTTTATAAAAAAATTCACCTTACTTTTTGATCACAGTAGTATATATATATAATTAAGAAGCTAAAACAAACAAATATTTTACCTTCACATTTAACATTTTCTGGAAAATCACATTGCTTTTTATCTTTATTAAACCAAAGAGGTTTTGGACATTCTATTTGATACTTCAAACCTCCCCGACAAACTATGTAGCTGTTGCATGCTTCTGGATTGGGAAATGTTCCATTGTGCTTACCTTCACAAATGCTTAATCTAGAAGTACCTAATAAAAATAGTACTAAAATAATATATATATATATATATATATATATATATATATATATATATATATATATATATATATATATATATATATTTATATAGCATATTTATATAGCATATTTAGTACGATGTTCCAAAAAAAAGACTTAAATTTTAACTTTGTTTGTCATGTCTCTATATGTCTCTATGTCTATTATATTTAGCCTTATATATATCTATATGTCTCTATGTCTATTATATTACTATTGAAATTTTCTTATGATTAGGCTACACTATGAGTCTATAAATATTTAAATAGTTTTCCCATTGGAAAAATTGTTCTGAAAAATTTTGCCAAATTTTTTATTACATCAGTTGGGTAATTAGTTAGTGATTGGTTAGCAACAACTACTAACAATAAAGACAGTCATCTGCTTAGAGGATTGCTTGTGAAATGTTGATAGAGATAAATTATTGACAATTCATCACAAGAATAATTAAAAAAAACTGTAATTTGACTATGAAGTTTTCTTTACATTTTATCTTAAACTTGCAAATTTTACTAGAAAAAGATGTTTAATATCGTTATTAACACAATATAAAACATCCAGTAACATTTAAGAAATATTGGCTCACATTTATTAAAACAGACAAGTATAGACAGCAAGTTCAAATTTAGGCAGGAAATTTATTCTGATTTATGATATTCTTCTAACTTCATTTATTTTTTTACAAAATGGCAAAATTAAAATTCAAAAAACAAAAATATCAACTTGCAGAAAAAAAGTACAAAAAAATATCTTTAGTGAAAAGATTCAATTATTAAAAAAGTTCAATAGTAATATCAAAGTTTTAATTATGTGAATGTTATTTGGAATTTTATATTTTTTTATTTTGAAACAAATTAATAGACATATTTTTTTGTTACATACCATTTATACATGGATACATGTGACTATGTACACAGACCATGTACTTTGGGTGATAATGAAGACCAGGTGGACACCTTTTAGTGGCTTCCTCTTTATTGATCTGACATACGATATACTTTGAGCAACTTCCAGGTTCAGGAAAAGACCCTATTCTCCCATTGCATTTTAATGAAGACATGGCATCAACTGGGGGCAACCCACGCTTAGATGCTAAATGTTAATTGCCTGTATTTAAACTTGAGTACAACTTTATTAATTCAGTATTTTTAAATTGGAGTTAAAATATATTTAAAACTTAAAAACGCTAGAAAAATTATGATAACTTATTGTAAATTACCTTTACAATTGACTAGAAAATTATGATAAATTATTGTAATTATGATAATTTATTGACTAAATTATGATAAATTATTGTAAAATACCTTTACAATTGATGTTTTTAGGACTATCACATTTTTTTGTTTCAGGATTAAACCATAATAATGGAGGACATCTCATATAATAAACTCCTTCTGGATAACATATTATATAGCTGTCACAATAACGATAGTCAGGGTATGTTCCTTTTGGTTTATTGACACATGGATTAATTGACGTAGTTACTTTTCCTACCAATCAAAGTTAAACATAAGATGTATTATTAAAAAAAAAATTTGAAGAAAACTATAAAAAATATATATTAAAAAACACTGGTTAGATTTTGCGAAAAATAAGGTGTCCAATATTTTTTTTGGATAAAAGTTTTGAAAATCATAACATAATAAATTATATATAACAAATTCTAGCGAGTTGCCTTATTCTTCAATGAAGTCATTTTCTACTGGGTCCCCATACCAATGCAAACCAATAAATAAAAAACTACGTATATAAAAAATTGCTATTTATGTGAATTTAAAACCTCTGAACATTCTTGGTCAAAAAGAGAAATTTTTTTGTACTTTAAATAAAACCTTAGATAATAAAATTTTTTATAATGCTTTCTTTATAACAAGCTAAGTACAAAAATTTCTTATAAAATTTTTTTAATCAACAATTCTGTTTTAATCAACAACACAATAGAGAAACTGCTTTGAATAAAAAGGATGTTTTTATCTTTCTCTGTGTGGTTTGAATATTAAATGGAGGGCCTCTACTGCTTGTTCACAAAATAAACCAAGATTATTTTCTTTTAAATAAATTGTGGAACATGATGGCAGTATGTACTTTTGGTGTTAATGAGACAGAAAGATTGAAGTAGCTTGTTTGAAAAATTCTAATTTTTTTTTTTCAAAATCAGAATCAAAATTATTGCCAAAACATGCTTCGACAACAGTTATAAACAAAGCAATGTATGGATGAAAACAGGAGACTGATAGAAGGTGGCTTTTTCAGAGAGATTCTTTAATAGATCTAACTCATTAAAATCACTAAAATGGTCCCTATGATATGGGGACTAAATGCCACACTCAATGTTTTCAAGTTTCACACCACAAAAAGTGACAAAAAAGTTAATTCAACATTTCTTCTGAACCTTTATCAGGTTTAGAAGACCTTTGACATTTAA
This sequence comes from Hydra vulgaris, assembly GCF_022113875.1. Lineage (NCBI taxonomy): Eukaryota > Metazoa > Cnidaria > Hydrozoa > Anthoathecata > Hydridae > Hydra > Hydra vulgaris. Next base: position 50,112,817 of record NC_061161.1, on the reverse strand, counting down.
ATAGATTTCTGGTGTGTCTTGTGCAAGTGTAATGTTAAATTATTTCTTGACTAGGGAGATAATAATTTGGCTGACTTTGTAACAAGACTACAAAGCTTTGACTCATTTATCTCACCAGTTGAGATGTGAAGCTCACTTAAAAAAATGACTTACCTTTATTTGTTCTTAATGTCACAATTCATGACGTTAGAACTATTTTGTTCTATCTCCACATTTTTGAGTTTTGAGATAAAACAATTTAAAAAATAAAAACTTCAGAAGACTTGATTTTGCGGAGACAACATATAAATTTTTTTTATAACTTATGTTTTTTAACTTTTTTACTTATAACTTAGGTCATATACAGTAGAAAAACATTATTCTGAGGCACACAACACAATCAACGACTCAATTTTTTTAAAAAGTGGAGATAAAACAAAATAATTTTAATGTCAGGAATTGACGAATAACTTAACTTTTTAGACATTTCACACAGGTTCTTCAGATAGTGACAGTAAACAACTTGGCGTCTCAAATTTTATCATGTTAAAAAGCTATGCACTTTGCAGAACCTACACTATGATTTGAGTTGACAAAGGTTTTCTAAACAGTTGCTGTTTAGCTGAAGGTTCATAACTTCAAAAAACCTGATGATGATAATTTTTATGAAATAAAAAACACTTCTTTTAAGTGTGATTGGTTAAGCTAATACACTTTATGAGTTTCTTAAAAAGTAAAAGAATTAATAAGTATAAGAAATCATTAGAGACATTAACAATAATCTATTATTATTTGGGGAGGGTTTATGTTTGATAGACAATATTGGAAATAATGTGTACTTTAGATAAAAATATTCTTCTTTTTTAATTCGGCATTCGGCAATGCCGAATTAAAAAATAAAAAAATAAAAAATAGAATTAAAAAATAGGGTCAACATGAATAAAAAAATGGGCACGAATAAAAAAACTAGGGTCGGCATTTGGCGATGCCGACGAATAATTTTTAACATAAGTATTTAAACAGCATGATTGAGGTAAGAAATCATTATATAACCACATTTTTTTGATAGCAGGAAAATTTTATAAACATTATTTTATAAATATCATTCGGCAATGTTGATCCTAACTACTGACCTTAAAGTGTTTAAGATTTCTTGTTTCTATGTTTTATGGACGTCAAACTGTTAAAGGTCGGCATAAGGTTGGCAAAAAAAAAATTGATACAAAAGAGTTAACCTCATTAACCTCCTTTTTACTAATTCCGAGGGTTGTATATGTTATATATTTGTATATATATGTATGTTTTATAGATATAATCTGTTTTGCTTTTTTTTTTCGCTGTTGCTCACGCAATGGTACCGTTGCTTTAATTTTTTTCTTAAAGTCACGGTAGTGATTTCTGATTGGTTTATTTTTTAATCTTTTATTTAAAGAATGCATGCCCGAACCAAAATCCTTAATTGATGTATGTACACTCACTGTGCCAATCCCTAAATCAGTGGATGTATGCACACTCACTGCACCTATCCCTCAATTAGTGGATGTATGCACACTCACTGCGCCTATCCCTAAATTAGTGGATGTATGTACACTCACTGCGCCTATCTCTAAATCAGTGGATGTATGTACACTCACTGCGCCTATCCCTAAATCAGTCAATATATGTACACTCACTGCGCCTATCCCTATATCAGTCGAGGTTTGTAGATAATAAACATAAATGTAACTTTCAATATACAACAATAATAACTTTCAATAAAAAAAATGTTAAAAAACATTTAAAAACATTTTTCAGAATGTAGGACTCAATCCCCGAACTCGTGAATAATAAACACGACGCTAAATGCACATATTATAGTTGCAATTCTTTTTAAACTTGTAAAAATAAAACTTTCAAAATTAACTAATCATATTAGTTAATATCTGGCTTTTTTATACCAGAGTTACTACCACAATTGTTATCTACTGCCTTCTATTTTTTACAATATTTAAACAAAGCAAGTCCTCGATGATGGGCTCAGAAAAAGCTAACCAAGCTGAACATCTAACTGATAGCATAACATCATTTAATAGTTCATTTGAATTGTGCGCTGGAAGTTTTAGCAGATAAAGGGTATGTCTAACTATTCATTAAAGCTCTGTTCAACCTTTTGAAACCATATTGGCATATAGGCTCCAACAAAAACTTCATCATTAATCGCTTTTCCTCTGACAACTAAACAAAGTGGCTAACAACCAAACAAAGTGGCTGACAACCAAACAAAGTGGCTGACAACCAAAGTAGTTACATTTCAGTTATCTTGCAATGTTGCAATAATATATAGATAATATTTTAGATAAACAAATAAAACATTAGCGTAACTTCATTTCTTAACAAATAAAACATTAGCGTAACTCCATTTCTTAATCATCTTTGAGTATAAATTGTTCATTAAGTACTTTACTAGATTGTTTTGCTTTGGCTTTTTGTTTCTTGTAAAACAGACTTAAAATTTAGTACATGTAGTTAAATTTAGCTAAAAAATTTTGGCTATTAATGTGCGGTTTTGAAAAACTCTGGGTTTCAAAGTAAAAAATATAATCCAAAAAATCATCATACGCATTCTATTCTTAACAAATGCAATTCATAAAATGGAAACTAGTCAAATAAAAAAAGATGTTTTAGTGTTTAATTTACAGACTTTAAAAATTAATACCCAATTTTTAAATCAGGCTTTCACAGGAAGACGTGCGATTTCACGCCTTTATATGACCACGCAAGTTACATTTTGCTATGATGGTTTGAATGCAGCTTATTCAAAAAACATTCTAAAAAAGTGAAATTAATTACATCAAAACTTCTTAACAAATGTTTTTATATTAGCGAAACGATTTTAAATAAAGTAACAATTTACTGAAAAAAAGTTTTGTTTTTTAAATATAATTGACAGTTGTATATATTTTTTTAATTTAAAACATATAAATTGTTAAAGTGTTCATTTCTAAAATAAATCTTATTAAAAAATAAAAAATTGTTATGATTTAATAAACGATGACATTCTTCGACTACGAAAGTCTCTTTAACGAATTTAAATATAAGAATGATTAAAGTTAATGCATTTAAAAAGATTAACAAAGTTTCGTTAAAAAAAAAAAGTTTTAGAAAACCGTAACAATTTTATAAGTTTGATCTTAAATGCTTTTATATTATCGAAACGTTTTTAATGGAGTAAAAAAAAAACACTTGTAATTAATTTAAAAAAAAGTATTTATAAAATATTTTTTTATTTTATTTATATAACTATGTATTTTTTATGAAAAATATTTAACTTTTGAACATATTAAACAAATAAAAAATATATATAAATGTTGAATCAAAGATTGAAAAGCTTTTTTAATGCGTAAATAAAATAGACTAAGCATTTTAGTTTGATCAGTTTTGTTTGAGATGCGTTATGTATATATATTTATTTTTTTGTGTTTTTGCTTTAAACTAAGTTTTTTTTTTTATTTTCTCTTTCGTTAAGATTTATTTATTTTTTAAAATTTTTTTTTCAGATAAGTTTAGGTAAGTTTTTGTAGCGCGTTTTCAAATTTTAAAAATATGCCGTGGTCAAATCGTTAAAACATTTTTTTTTTGCGTGGTCATATAAAGACATGAAATCGCACGTCTTCCTGTAAAAGCCTGTAAATATTATTTTTTTTTTGTTGCAGAAAAAAAAGTTAAATATACAAATAGGTCTAAATATGTGTAATCTTCGGTTTATTTTCGTTTATTGACAAATTTACTAAACATTTTACCGATTAAAAAAGTATAAACATGCTATTACATCTTTATTGTATACATAGAGCCATGGGTGTATTAAGCTATGATTTCTCTAATAAGACTTGAGATATACATCAAAAATTTTTTTTGATTAAGCAACCATTGATCATAACAAAAAAAAATAGACTAGTATATTGTTGTTGCTAGCAAACATAATCGAAGACTTGCACCATCAGAAATGAACAATAAAATCTGTATATCTCATTTTAAAGTTAAAAGACATTTGTGAGAACTGAGTTTGCTTAGTCAAGTCACTGTCTACTTTACTTGCTGGATATCTTACATTTTTGAGGAGAAACTTGAGTGTCCAATTTTAATTTCAAAAATGGCTGCACTTAGTATTTACTTTTTAAAAATTTGAACCTTTTAAGATATATTTGGTAAAAAGATTTTAAATCGTAGAAGTAAAATTGTTTATAGATTTATTGTAATAGCTAAATTTAACTTTTTCAAAAAAAAATCTTTACATCAATTCACATTTATATCTATACATATTAATTACAAATAAAAAAAAGTTAATTATTCCAAACTTAAAACAATAACCTATATTAACAAATGTTATACAATTTGCATACAGCAAATTTTACACAAATTTCATAACTTATATAACAATTTCAATTTTGTTTTTTATTTTTTTGCTTTATAAATGTTTTTAAGTTATTGAAAAACGAATTTTTAAAGTTTTTGTTTATATTTAAAAAAAATTGACAAATATTTTGTTGAAAACATAATACTACCCATTTTTAAGGCATTTGCAAAAAACTTTGCCTTATGGTGCATATTTATTTAACATATATGTTGATGACTTGATAACAGGAGTTGATAACAATGAATCTTCTTCTCAATTATATCCACACAAAAAAAAAAAATTTACGAGCAAAATCTTCAAGCTGTTAAAATAAAAATGGTTCATTGCGTGATAGAAGAGAAAAAAAAGTCATTTTATTAACATCACCATCTACAGCTTTCAAACATGCTTTGCAGCTTTTGCATTTAGATTAACATTATTAGTGGCTTTTTTAGGTATTCAAGTTATTTGTATAATTTTTAAATCATTCAAATTATTTTAATATATCAACAATGTGCCAAAAATAATATTTATAAATAAATGAAAGTAATATAATATATATTTTTATAAAAATCAGTAAATTATGATTAACTTATAATTGAAATAAAATATTTCAAGAAAACTCCATCTGCTTTTAATATATTTTATTGAACTAATTTCTTCTTTGAGTTCTAATTTTAATCTAAGGAAATGATAAATCCAACATATTTTTTAACTTTAAATGATTTATGCTTTGCAGGTTATGGGAACATTTTGCGCAAAAAAGCTTTATCTCCTTGCCATTTTAAATATTCCAAGATCTTCGCAAACGTTTATTTTGATAGTTAATATGGGCTGAAAATATTAATATTAGTAAATATCATTATTGTGCAATTATTTTAATTAAAACTATTATTTTGATATATAAACTATTCACTTATGATATAAATTTATTAAACATTGTTGTCTATAAATTACTTGTTAGAGTTTTAATGAATTAAATAACTGTTATTACCGCTTTTTTATATTGTACGTATTTCATATTGTAACTTTTTTATGCTAGACCTGTTTCTTATTGTAAGTTCTTTATGTTAAACGTACCTCTTACTGTAACTTTTTTATATTAAACTTCTTTATGTTAGAAATGTTTCTTACTGAAACAATTTTATGTTAGACGTATTTCTTACTGTAACTTTTTATGTTAGCTATAGGGTAATTCCACATCAAATCACCCAAATTTTTCAAGATTTTGAACCATAGGTCTCATATTTTCTTTAAACTTCTTTAGCTGTTGCATTTCATATAGAAAAGTTCACATGCAAAATTTTAGCCAAAAATGTTCAGCCATTCACAAGATATCAAGGTTTTAATATAGACCTGGTTTCCCAAAATGACCTGGTTTCTACGTCATTTTAAAAAAACGTTTGCTCTAATAAAATGAAAAATAATGAAAATAAAAATATGAAATTTAGCATTTATAATGCTTTTATAATGCAGAATTCAAAAAATGCACTTAGAATGCTGAAATATGAGCAGAACATGCTTTAAAATTAAAAACACACCTAATTTATATATTCAAACTTAGGGGTCATATATCTCAAAACACCCCCGTCTAAATTTTTTTTTTTTTGCTTTTAATATTTTTAGCTACTTATTATCTTACTAGGCACAAAAAACCTAACTGGAAAAACAACTAAAACATATAGAACCATAGTTTCCAAGATACACCACTTTTATGGGTGCCCATAACTATTTTCTAACGAGGGGGAAGGGTGAGGGAACAACAAAATATTTTTAGTGATGTTCTAATTTAGTTCAATTTTCCAAGAATACTTAAAAAAAAGCATATTGCAAAAGACATGGTGAAAACAACTTTTTTTTATTACAGTTAGAGGGGAGGAGAATAGTGTTTCATAACACCTGGCATTGCCATATCTCTGTCATTTAAACCATTTAGCCAATAAAACATATCAAACTACTTTGTATGAACAGTAGTTACTTAGTAGTGATAAGTTGTAGATGAGTTAAAAAATAGAAAGTAGGATTAAATCCACTGAGACATCATTGTTATCTCTTATCAAGCTCCAATTATCCTACAGCCAAAGATTTGGAAATATCTAATACTATATCATTATTTAATATATTTAAAACTAGAGCTTTTTTTTTTACTGAAAACTAAGTAGAAAAGATCTTTTTTTTTTGTATCCTTCGAATTGCTTTTTTCTTACTGCAAAAGCATTCAATACATTTCATTGCAAACTAATTAAAAAATTAAAAGGGTATGGCTAAAGATAGTACATGTGTAGCAAATTATAGAATTCTGTAAAGAATTAATTTTGGTTAATAGACTTTTTATATATTTAAGGAAGTCTTAATTATATGATAACTTAATTATATGATTTTAACAACTGAAAAAACATCCGGTTTTGTTTATATATAAAAACATTTTATAAAAAATAATTGTTATGTTAATATGATATTTTTTTTAATTTTGACAACTGTAGTTGGTAAAAGTTTATTAAAAATTAGTTTCTAAAAGTTTAGTTTATAAAAGTTCAGATTTAGAACAACATTTATTGGTAAGATTATATTTAAATTTTAAAAAATTAATAATTTAAATAATATAATTATTTAAAAACTTCTTTTTTTACAACATTTATTAATATTAATAATAATAATATTAAGAACAACATTTATTAAAAATTATATTTATTAAAAAACTTTTTTTACATACAATTAAGTAGAAGAATTTTATTTTTATTTTTAGGAAATACTTTCATACTAAATAATTTATCTTATTAAGATGTGTTCTATTGGGTTAATGACATCAGATGCTTGCGAAGGCCAACAAGATGTTATTGAAACTTTAAGCAATGAAGAAAAAATAATTATATCTTTACGCTGTAATATTGAATTATCAAACTTAGAAATATTATGTGAAAGACATAATACAAAATATTTGAAAATGTATCCTATATGGCAGAAAGCTTGTTGTGATCCATTCAATAGACATACAAAGAAAATCACAAGTATGTAGCTGTAAAATTTAAATATTTCATTAATTTATGTTTTTCAAAAAATAAACGAAAGTTTTGAACTAATGTGCAGACATACTTTATACAATTCAATTACTTTTAGAAAATCTTGGCGTAGTTACAATAAAAGAGTCACAAGTCATGATGAGAAATTGTTTGAATATTCCTCCTGGGAAGAAACTTTGCAAACCTTGTAAACAAAAGATTGCCAGAAAAAAAGAACTTACAGAAGAGGAGCAAAGTAAGAGTGAACAAGATGAGGATTTTCTAATATCACCATGCAAAAAAATAAGACATGAGATCAATAAAGAACTCAAAAATTTTAGTTTATCTCCTCTAAAATCTCATTCAAAATCATTAAAACATATACTGTCAGAAGGAAAGCAAAAAGTTGCATGCATCAACGAAATGGCGTATAACGCTACTAGAAAAATTGAAACTCAATTTTCCTCAAAACTATGTTATGAAACCAATGGGATGAAAAAGAAGGCTGCAAACTTTGATGAAATTATGAGCTTGGTAAAAGAAAAAATTCTATGTTCTGACAAACGAACTATTGTTCAACTTCTAACACTGGCACCCCCAAGTTGGTCAATATTAGAAGTACAAAATAACTTTTCGGTTACAGAATACCAGGCCAAGATGGCTAGAAAAACTTTTAATAAAAAGGGATTGTTAGGTATCTCTCCATTGTATAAGGGTAAAGTCTTACATAAAGAAATAGAAGATTCAGTTAAATTGTTTTATGACTCAAGTGATTTATGTCGAACTATGCCTGGAAAAAAAGATTATGTCAGCATTCAAAAGAACGTCCACAAACAAAAAAAACTGCTTTTGTGTAATTTAAAGGAACTATATGTATTATACAAAGAAAACAATCCAGAAATACAAATAAGTTACTCAAAATTTGCTTCACTTAGACCAAAGTGGTGCATTTTGCGAGGTGCAAGTGGTACACATTCTGTTTGTGTTTGTTCTTATCACCAAAATGCCATTTTGCTAGTGGATGCCTTAAATATTGAACTAACGTATAAGGATTTACTTTTGAAAACTGTTTGCTCAGTAGAAAACAAAGAATGCATGCTTGCACAGTGTGATAATTGTCCTGGTAAAGAACTGCTCACCATGTATTTGTATGAGATTTTTGGAGAATACGAAGATGATTTTGAGATACACTACAAACAATGGCAAACTACTGATCGTGCAACACTATTGAGTTTAACAACAGATGTTCCAACGTTTATTGAACTATTGGTATCTTGTTTTGAAAAGCTACAATCTCATTCTTATATTGCCAAATCTCAATCACAATACCTTAATCAACTAAAAGAAAATATGGATAATTCAAACATTATCATTCTTGGCGACTTTGCTGAAAATTATGCTTTTGTAGTCCAAGATGAAATACAGAGCTATCACTGGAACACCCAACAATGTTCTTTACATCCATTAGTGATATACTATAAAGAAGAAAATGGTGTAGTGAAACATATTTCTTACTGTTTTATATCAGACGACATTACACACGATGTAACTTATGTATACAAGATATTTCAACTAATTATACCAATATTAAAAACAAAATTTCTTGATTTATCCAAATCGCATTTATTCACTGATAGTTGTGCAGGACAGTACAAAAATTGTAAAAGCTTTTACAATCTATGCCAACTAGAGACAGAATTTTCCCTCAAAATTGAATGGAACTTTTTTGCCACGTCCCACGGAAAGTCACCATGCGATGGAATTGGTGGTACTGTAAAAAGGTTAACAGCACAAGAAAGTTTAAAACGACCATACAGAAACCAAATTCTCACATCAGAGGCTATGTATGAATTTTGTGTTGAGAAAATTAAGGCTGTTAACTTCATTTACATAAAGGGATTGGACTTACAATTGCAACGTAAAAAGCAAAAAGAAAGGTACACTGATGTAACAACTCTACCAGGTACTCGTAGCTTTCATCAATTTATACATCTTGGAGATAATAGGGTTGGGGCGAAGAGGTGTAGTACAGACACTAAATATACAATAATTCACAATCTTAAAAAGAAACATGTATTTGAACCTGATACTGTCACTTTAGGAGGTTATGTTGCGGTAGTTTATGATGATAAGTGGTGGATCGGCATTGTTACTGAAATCAACCTAGAAGAAGTTGATGCTGAAGTTAAGTTTCTCCACCCAAGAGGTCCATCAATCTACTTTAACTGGCCTGAAAGAGACGATCACTGTTTTATTCCTAACATCAATATATTGAAAAAACTATCTGTTCCACAAGCTTGCTCTAGTTCTGGTAGAAACTATATGTTTGAAAATGTTGAAATAGAAGAAGTGCAAGTAAAATGGCAACAATATTGTGAACTATTACAAATACAGTCAAAATAACTTGCACATTCGATACCTTTAAAAATCTTGTATATTTAAGTAACTTTGTAAATTAGGAATAATTTATTTTAATTGAATTTATAAAAAATTTTTAGGAATTTCTTAAAAAAGTTATACATCTTTAAAATTAAAGTTCTATATGTTTCAGTTTTTTTTCCAGTTAGATTTTTTGTGCCTAGTAAGATTATAACTAGCTTAAAATATTGAAAGCAAAAAAAAAAAAAATTTGACGGGGGTGTTTTAAGATATTGGGCCCTAAAGTTAGATTATATAAACTAGTTGATTTATTAATTTTTAAGGATGTTCCTCTAACATTTCAGCATTTTAAGTACATTTATTGAATTCAGAATTAAAAAACCATTATAAATGTATATTTTTATATTTTTGCCATTTTTATTTCTTATTTTATCGAGGAAAACAACTTTTCAGAATGTTATGAAAACCAGGTCATTTTGAGAAACCAGGTCCAAATTAAATTTGCTGTATCTTGTCAACCGCTTGACATTTTTAGCTGAAATTTTGCATGCAATATTTTTTTATAAATAGAAATCGTGTGTCAAAATATAAAACAAAAAGAAGACACATGGTTCAATGGAGTGGGTGATTTGATGTGGAATTACCCTATAGGGTAGAGCGGGGAATAATGGGACAGTTATGTTTAAAGCTTAATATCTCAGTTGAGAATTATTTTCTTTTCAAAACCTTTTTTTGATGAAACATTTTATATTGTGTTAGCAAAAAACAAAATTTTGTATTTTCTTAAGTGGTATATCTATAGATTTTTGATCTTTTTTTAAAATCTGTATCTAAAAAATTCTTTCTTTTTAAAATGTTTTGTGGAGCATATCGGGACGCTAAGTTATTTAAATAATATATATAAATATATATATATAAATATATATATAAATATATATATAAATATATATATAAATATATATAAATATATATATAAATATATATAAATATATATATATAAATATATATATATATATATATATATATATATATATATATATATATATATATATATATATATATATATATATATATATATATATATATATATATATATACAGTATTGGACAAAACATTTGCAACCAACATTGAACAATGCTAAAAAGTGTTCTTAATTTTACATGTCTAAAAAAAAGGAACGAACTACACTACCACAGCAAACATTTCAGGAGTCTCATAGCATGCCATGACATAAGCAATCAGCTGACAGGTGACAGCACACAGGCAGAATTTCGTTGACAAGTACCATTTTGCAGTGGACAAAACAAGTGCAACTTTTTTGGTTTGTTTCATTTTCTTAAGTCTGGCCCGTTTCAACGTCACAGAAGTTTTTTAATAATTAAACGAAGTATCCAGAAGTTTCCAGAAGCATGCAGAAGCTTCCAGAAGTTTTCAGAAGAAGCATCTGGAAGCATCCAGAAGCATCCAGAAGTATCCAGAAACATTCAGAAGCATCCAGACGCATCCAGAAGCTTCTAGAAGCATCGAAAAAAAGCATCTAGAACAGGATTGGTGGGGAAGTGAGAGAGATCGCTCTCGATTGCTGACCACATAAATAATATTTAGTTGCGAAAAGCTGGCCAGATTTTTTAGTTGTTTTGAGAACATTTTAAAAAGCAAAAAAAAAGCGTACAAGATTAATTGGACCGATGAAAGACAATTACAAAAAAAAAAAAAAAAAATTAGGCAAATAAAATATCTTTAAACGCAAAAAAACTTAAAGCTAAATAAATTATGTTTAGAACAAATATTTTCGAAACATCTCTCTTTTATAATTTTTTTTATAAAATTAAGCGATGTTTTTTATATAAAGTAACATCTTACGAATGTTTAAAAAGGAAACAAATATTCTTTATTTAACAAAGTTTGCAAGTTTTAGTTTTATTTAAGCTTAATTATTTTATAAATAAAAAATTTAATTTTTTTAATACCTATTTTATGCTTCGCGTAGTTTAAAATGTTTAACATATTTGAAGCAATTCTTCTTCTTCGTAAAATAAACAAATGAAAAAATTAAATCATTGAATTATTATAGAAATTGAATTAACAAGATTAAAATCAACTAAAAAGGTTAAAAATACTTTATGACGAGGAAGCAAAACTGCTTCACAATATCGCTGATGATGTTTAGTGAGTGGGCTTTTTAATTTTAATTAGTATTTAAAGCAAAAAAAAGTATAACAAGTTTTAATGATGGCAACTTAAGCGAAAATAATAAGAGTTAGTAAACCAATATCTAGAAACTTTTCTTTATATTTAATTATTTGCTGTATATATTTGTGTTCTGTCGTGACCTCAGGCGCGATGCATGTTTATCCGCGAGTTACATTGTATGCATTGTTTGTGTTTAATAACCAGAAACTTCTTATATGTTTGTTACAGAACTAGTTTTATTAACTTTCATGATTTGAAACTTCATTAAAAACGCAATTACTTTTGTAAGTCTTTGTTTAAATCATAAAAATTGCTTTAAAAGATACATTATGATAAAAAACAGATACACAAAATTACATTTACATAAAGAATAAATACTTTTTAAATAAAAAATAAGAATATACTAATAAAATCTATAATTTATAATAAACTTTTAAAATTTTGACAATTTAATTAATATATATTTAAAACATTTATTTTTGTAAACAAATAAAATATATTCTTAAAACAGTTTATGCTAGAAACCTCAAAACGTAATAAATCGTGAATAATACAATTTCAAAAACATTTCAACAGAATACTCTAGAACTTTATTTTGCTTAATCAGCGATTTATTGAACCAATAGAATTAGTTTGTTCGTTAATTTGGCAGGTTTTTAGTGTTCGCGAATATTCTTTTTATTTTTTCGCATCAAGATGTTTTAAGAACATTCAAGTTTCCATGTATGCCCGAAAAACAAAAATTTTTTGTTTCATACATAAACTTAAATGTTCTCAAAACGACTAAAAAACCTGGCCAGTTTTTTGCAACTAAATATAATTTACCTTGGTCAGTATTCGAGAATGTTCGCTCCCGTTTCCCGACCAAGCCTGACCCAGAATCTTCCAGAACAGGTTCACACAGGTTCATTTTACTATATAAGAGACATGTAAATCAAGATATAATTCATTCAGTATATGGAAGTCATTCAATCAGTATTATCAAGACAGTTTATCGAAGTGAGTTTTATCAAAGTGTTTTATCGAAAAACATCAATACAAGAAATGAAATACAACAAGTGTTTCATTACATCAATACAGTCCACATCCAATCAAAACGTTGTGTTCCACAGAGCATTATTGTATCATTACAAGGTAAATGTAACACGGTAAGCGTGATTATTTATTTTTACTATTTTTATGACTTCAAGTACAAAAATGGCTCCCGACAGTCTTGGATCAGAACTAAAAAAGAAAATTATAGATGATTATGTAAGTGGAATGTCACAAAAAAGTATGTGATAAATATTGCGTAAAAAAATGAACCGTATCAAGACTATGTTCCAAATATCATTCTACGAGGAAGTTGGCAGCAGATAACAAAGGTGGAAGACCGCCCCCCACCACTTCTAGAGAGGATTCTATGATCGTCAGATTCGTCAAGAAGGATCCCTGGACATCATCAGTCGAGTTATAAAAGCAATTAGAGCTGCCTGTATCGGACTGAACAATTAGACAACATGCTGTTGAAGCCGGATTGTTTTCTCGACGCCCTGCAAAGAAACCGCGGATTTCACTTAAGAACCAGGAGAAACGACTCCTGTTTGCTACATCTCATATTGACTGGAATGTGCAGAAATGGCAAACTGTCCTGTTCAGTGATGAATTGAAGTTCAACATCATTGGGAGCAATAGTATTTGCCGTGTACGTCAACCGGCCGGAAAATGCCTCGATTTATGTTACTGCCATAAGACCGTGAAGCTTGGTGGAGGCAATGTAATGGTCTGGGGGTGTTTTTCTGCTAAAGGTCTAGGTCCAATACATCTAATCGATGGAATAATGGACCGTTTCATGTATAAAAATATCCTGAAAGATGTTATGTTACCTCATGCTGAATGGAATATGTCAATAAAATGGTTTTTTCAGCAAGACAACGATCCGAAACATACTGTAAAAGTAGTCAAGCAGTGGTTTCAAGACAACCACCTATCGGTGATGAATTGGCTGCCTTAATCTCCCGAACTTAACCCTATCGAGAACCTGTGAGAGATCGTCAATCGCAGAATTAATTGTGAAGGTGTTCGTAATAAGGATTAACTGTTTGAACAAATCCAAAAGGCCTGGACAGCTATTCACAAAGTTTCATTGATCAACTGATCGAATCTATGCCTCGAAGATGCAAGGTTGTGGTCGACAGCAAAGAATTCGCCACAAAATATTTATAGCAAAATACAGCTTGGTCAACATTTTGTTGAGTTGCACTTGTTTTGTCCAGAAGGAAATCAACTTTTTTTAATACTTTTGATTAATTTATTAATTTTTGTGTACAAATAATGAACTTTGTGATGAGTAAAACTTGAAGAAATTTGTCTCTAAACAGTTAGATGGTTACTTCTCTAAATTGAAATACAGCACTTTTATATAAAGAAACTAAATTACCATTATTTGGTTGCACTTGTTTTGTCCGATACTGTATATATATACATATATATTCAGGCCCATAGCAATTGGGAAGGCAAATGCCCCTCCCAATAATTTTTCAAATAAATAATTTTGTAGAAATTGACTGAAAAAATGTCTAAAAAAAAAGTCCTTAAAACTATTTTGGGTTAGTACTGCCCCTCCCCCCCCCTAATATAATTTTTGTTTCTACGGCCCTGATATATTATAATATTTCATGGGGCATATTGGGACACCAAGTTATTCATGTAATCTAAATAATATTTATATAATTGACTATATTACTACCATTATGTGAAGCTGTTTACATTTGATGATTTTAATTTCAATCTGAAAATTTTTTTTTTGTTTGGAAAAGTAATATTTGTCATGAATTCAATTAAAGTAATACTTTTTTATGTATATAACTACTTATTTGTGGTTATAACCCTCTCTCAACTCTATAACTCCGAAACACGAACCTTGACGAGCAAGGCCGCTGCGCGGAGAAACAAGTTGAGCGCGGTACTACCAGGGACGTGGTGGGGATTTAACTCGGAACCACTCGTTTATGAAGCGAGCGCTCTACCACTACACCACTACCGCATTTATAGAAATACCAATTTTCCGAAATACGATGAAAACTTTAAGTAAGATGCAGTTATATATTATTTAAAATTAGAAGTGTTGACCAGTTTAATATTAGTTTAGTATTGTTTTTTTGTTTAAACATTTTTGCTTCCAACAAGGCTGCAAGCAACCACTAATTAGAGTTGGATGTTACTGGAAGAGAAAAGATGAAGATTGTAGAGCAAGATAACGATTGACAGAAGACTTGAAAGATTGCAAGTTATATGAATCAGGAAAGCAAGATGAAGAAAACAAATTCCAAGGAACTGATGTTAGAGGAAAAAAACTAGACGAATAAGATTTTATGGAGTACTTAGAAATAGTCACAGAAAAAGGATGAGACTTAAATGACGAGTAACACAAGAATGATTTTTAGTAGATGGCACAAAAGACGCTAGCTCTTTAGAGCAGTGCCCATTATAGTATTTGTAGAAAAGAGAATGAAAAGCAACATTACGAAGATTTGATAATGGTTGAAGTTTGGCTGCAAAAGCATTTTTGCACCTTGTCTAAAAGAGAAAGGGCATTATTATAAGATCCGCTCTAGATATGGCAACAGTATTCCATACAAGGCCGGATTTGAGATTTATAAAGATAGAGAATAGAATCCGGAGTAGGAGATGCAACCTTAGCAGATGCTAATTTTGCAACAGATTTGATCCCAGCTAGCACACTTACATTGGACCAACGTATGTAAAACCATTGCAAACGTCGGCTCTTTTTTCCAATGCAAAACCAACGTTGATCCTATATCATTTGGTAATAATAAAATTATTATTAACCATAATAATATTTTTGTTAATAATGATAAAATTATTATTAACCAATGGAAATAAAAAAACATCTGGCAAATTTACATTGGTCCAATGATGTAAAAACATAGCAAAAAGTTGATTGTTTTTACGATCTAAACCCAATGTTGATCCAATGTATATATCTCGACATTGATTCAATGTATATAAATCAACGTTTTTCCAATGTATGTAATAACATTGCAAAAAGTTGATTGTTTTTACAATCTAAACCCAACGTTGATCCAATATATGCAACCAAATATTGCTATTGCAAAATTATATAACTTAATTAAAATCTTCCGTTATTATTAAAATATTAAACCACAATCAGCACATAATTTTTGTTCGTATGATGAAGCGTTGGTAATCTAAAACATATTTATAGATACACAATGATAAAATCGTATATATATATATATGTATATATGTATTTATATATCAGGTTTATCCTGCTTAGGTCAGGTTTATCCTGCTACTGGTAACATTTAACCCAGTACAATCTGCTTCATGTCCTGCTGCCTTGTAGGATATGCCTTTTTAGGCAAAGGCTAGGAGATGCAAACTCCGACATAAAACAACCCCTGCCTTGGGGTTCTTGGTTGAGAAAATGCTAGAGATGGCGTCTCGATAAAAATACTCATCTTGGGCAGAGGTTACATGCATCCGGCTGCTGTCTTGTAGAAGGCCTCCAAGGCAAAGACTTAAGGGGTACACAGATTCTATCTGTTGACCAGCCTTGCACCCCTTCTTCATCTATTAGGCTGACGCAGATGTATTTTTAATACATCGTTTCCAGTTTAGGATGTTGAACGCTGGATCTTCTTGACTCGATTCATGGGTTTTGCTTGTGTCTCCGTTTTTATGACTAGGCAACTCATTCTATTATCTCCAAATGAGGGTACAGCTCTAAAACTCAGTTTTATGGTTCTGAGGCCGGCTGGTAGTCAGATTTTCCGAACTCTGTGGTAGCTCTCAGAATGGCTGATTCCATCAACAGCTGAAAAATATCAGAGTACTACTAGTGCCATGTTGCACATGGATGGTGTCCCTGTTTGTACTTTTGGTGTGCATTGCCAAGGCCACATTAGAGCCCTTTGTTATGGCTTAGGGTTTATTAGTGAAAATAAGGCAATTGCTTGAGCTATAAAACAGTGTACTGAGTACTATCTATGTTTCAAGTCAAGTTTTTTAACAAATTTAAAAATGAATAAAGTAACAAAAACTATAAAACACAAAAAGGATCTCACTTCTGCTACAGCATGGGGCTCACAGTGGCTGGAGAACTTTAATTCAGATAAAACTCAAGTTTTTTTCGGCTAATCGTTATCTCAATAATTTAGACCTTCCTATATTTATGAACGGTAATGTACTCAATGAGTCTCCTACCCTTCATCTTCTAGGACTAACTCTTACTTCTAATCTTTCTTGAAAACCTTATATCAAATCCGTTGCAAAATTAGCATCTGCTAAAGTCACTTCTCTTTATCGAGCTTGTCACTTTCTTACTCTGGATTCTATTCTTTATCTCTATAAATCTCAATTCCGACCATGTATGGAATACTGTTGCCATATCTGGGGCGGATCTACTAATGATGCCCTTTCTCTTTTAGCAAGGTGCAAAAACGCATTGTAAACATAGTTGGACCTGCTCTTGCAGACAAACTTCAACGATACGACAATGTGACTTCTCTATCACATCGTTGTAATGTTGCTTCTCTTTCTCTTTTCTACTAATACTATAAAGAGCACTGCTCTAAAGAGCTAGCGTTTCTTGTGCAATCTACTAAAATTCATTCTCCTGTTACTCGTCATTCAATTAAGTCTCATCCTTTTTCTGTTACTGTTCCTAAGTGCTCCAAAAACTCTTATTCCTCTAGTTTTTTTCCTCGATTATCAGTTCTTTGGAATTCGCTTCCTTCATCTTGCTTTCCTGATTCATATAATTTGCAATCTTTTAAGTCGCCTGTCAATCGTTATCTTGCTCTATAATCTTCGTTTTTTCTCTTCCAGTAACTTTCAACACTAATTAGTGGTTGCTTGCAGCCTTGTTGGAAGCGAAGATGTTTAAAAAAAAAAAAAAAAAATATTTGTAAATTTACATTTAATATTAAGTCGGATGTATATATATATATATATATATATATATATATATATATATATATATATATATATATATATATATATATATATATATATATATATATATATATATATATTATATCTATATATATTTATATATTTATGTATCTGGATCTGGAATATCTGGAAAACTGTTAATGTAAATTAAAAACCCTGAGGTTACAGAATAAGAAGAAAAGTACTGTCCATCTAGGAAAACTTTTATACTACGATTGGAAAGGAAGGATTCAATAATCTTAAAGATGTTACCAGATAAACCGTAAAAAGAAAAGCTTATAGAGAAGGCCAGCATGCCAAACTATATCAAACGGTTTAGAAATGTCAAGAGAGATGGCCTTAACTTCTCGAACTTTATCTAATGCACGATAAAACCTAATGGGACGGTAGTTAGACGAATCAGATCGCTCTCCAGAATTTTTGAAAATAGGGATAACAGATGCTGCTTTTCAGCAGGCTGGATAACAAGACTCTGATAAGCACTTGTTGAATAGTTTTGAAAGTATTGACGACACTTCTGCAAGACTATAACAGGTATATTTTTCGAGCCACTAGCTGTAGAAGAGTCTAAGGAAGAAGTCACTTTAGATACAGAAGCTGGAGTGATACGAATGTCAAGCAATGGATCAACCTGTTTGTCGGCTATATTAGATAGAACGCAATTAATGGAATCAAGAGATAATATTGATGAAAAGTTCTTAGCAAACAATTCAGCTTTGTCTTTAGGTGAGGTGACAAAGTCTAAACTATACAAGAGAGGCGGAATAAGAGATTTTCTCTTATTATTGATACTATTGAAGATTTTTCAGAAGTCACGAGAGCCTAGTTTTTGTGATAAAAAACGAGATTTCATGACCTGAGAATAGCGGGATTTGGTGTTAGAAAAACCTTTTTTATAATGGTTTCTAGCAGTAATAAACAGACGTCTGTTTTCTGGAGAATTGTTTTGCTAATAGATATGGAAGTAACGATTTCGATTGGAGATAGCAGCACAATGTGAGGAAAACCATGGAGAAAAGTGAAGCTTGATTTGGAATTGTCGAGAGGTAATAAATGATTCCATACCAGCCTAAATCCACTAAGTTATGTGAGAAGCACATTTGTCAGCAGGAAGACAAAAAGATTTCTACCCAAGGACAACCACGAAAAAAAATCACGAAAAGAGTCCCAGTCAGCTTTAAGGTAGTTGTATGAGGTACAATGATAGGGGGATTCAGATGATGAAGAAGAATGATATAATAGTTTTAGAGAGATAAAGCTGTGATCAGAAGCACCTAAGGGTAAATGTGGAGACATAAGTTGAGTAGAGAAGGTAAATGATTCGGGTTGTCTGGAAAGCGAGTCGGGAAAGTTGACTATTTGAGTTAGAGATCAAGAAAGGTAAAAGTTGTGGGCCTTAATGCCTGCAGAGTCACTGACACTAGAGCCAAGCCATTCAGTGCGATGAGCATTAAAGTTGATGAAAATAACAATATTGGCTGATGGATAAAGAAAGAGGGCTTAGTCAATATGATCAGAAATAGCATCAAGAAGAGTGCAGTCTTAGATAAAGAAGAGCAATATAGAACAATTTTTATGTAAATTCAATGTAAATGCCTAGGCCAAGCATGTGACTATTGGAGTCTTTACGAATTAAAGGAAGATAACCATCAACACTAAGATCACAAGATGAGACAGCTGAACTCAAATTAGTCTTACAAAGAGCAACTAGGTCTGGTGAACTTTGCAAGAGATCACCAGACCTAGTTGAGAAGACTCAACAGAAGAAAAGTTACTTCGAAGACCACGAATATTAGTGAATGATAGGTTTAGAGAACATGGTGATGATGATGGTTTTTTGAGTGTTATAGTTTTTGGTACTTTATTCATTTTTAAATTTGTTAAAGAACTTGACTCAAAGCATAGATTTAATTCAATACACTGTTTAATAGTCCAAGCAATTACCTCATTACTATTAATAAGCTATACCCTCAATAGGAGAAAATAGAATGAGTTGCCTAGTCATTAAAACAGAGACACAAGCAAAACCTATGCATTGAGTCAAGAAGATCCAGTATTCAACATCCTAAACTGGAAACAATGTATTAAAAATACATCTGCACCAGCCTTATAGATGAAAAAGAGATGGTATCTCAAAAAAAAATTTTATTGAGATATCATCTCCAACCTTTACTCAACCAAGGCAGGGAATGTTTTAAGTCGGAGTTGGTATCTCCTAGCTTTTGCCTAAAAAGGCGTATCCTAAAAGGCAGCTGGACATTAGGCAGATTATACTGGGTTACATGTTACCAGTAGCAGGATAACCAGACCTTTTAATATAGTTTAATATAATTCAATAATTTTATTATAATTTTTAATTTAAGAACTTTCAATATAGTTTAATAATTGTCCTACTTAATTTTTAGAACGTTTTTCTAGGTTTTTATAAGATTTTATAATAAAACATGAACTTAAATAAAATAAATAAAATGTGTACTCATATGATCAATTTAAGTTTTTATTTAAAAAAATATTTTATATACTTTACTAATAAATTGATGCATATTAAAATAAATTCTTCACTAAAACAAAAAATAATGCTGACATTAATAAAATCAAGCATAAATACCTTCACATTTTACATTCTTGGACCAAATACAAATCTTTATTTTTTGATCAAATAGCAACCCTGTCGGGCATTTATTTTCGAATATCAATCCTTCAGAGCAAGTAATATAGCTGTGACATGTGTGCGGATCCGGATAATTTCCATTTATTTTATCTTTACAATAATCAAGACTTATTTGGTTTTTATCACGAGGATTTGCAAAAGATGTTGTCAGGGATCTTTTATATGCTAAAGAACATTACACATCGTAAGTTTGTTAAAAAAGAGTTTGTTTAAGTAATAAAGTATATAGTTTAGATAAGGCTAAAAGCAACCAAAGAAAGAAATTAGATATGTTTTGCCCCAAATCCTAATTTAAAAAAAAATGAAAACAAAAATTAGCATTTTTAATTTTATTTCAATTCACCTCATCAAGGTCATGAAGGCCGCTACAGTCGAGAAAGCTACTTAAAGTAGCCTACTTTAGTTTTTGTTACAAATTTACAGTTTAAAAGGAGTGATTTTAAAGTAAAATTTATATTGTTATTTACAATTTTTAAGTAAGAGATCGTCCATAAATTACGCAACGCCGAACTTGTTAAAATATATATGAGATCATCTTTCGGTTTTGCGCGGCAGTTTGAAACCTTGTTTATAAACTTGATTTAATTAAAGACTCTGCGAAGGAAAACTTTTAAACCCTGTCTTTTGTCTATTATATAATGAGTTTTTGTGCAATTTCTTTTTTTTTCATTCTTTATTACAATTTAACAGCATGTCATTATAAAATTTACAAATTAAAGTAAAAAGATATATGAAAAACTACAAAAAATACTGTTAATAAAGAATAGGACTTGTAAGATCTTGTTAGTGAGAAGAGCTAAAATAAACATGATAAAGTTTCTCATAGTAATTAAACTTGCGATTAGCAAAAATCGAATCACATATACCTGAGGTCAGATGCTGTTTCAACACTAAACTTATATTTTTTAGGTTCTAGAAAAAATCCCGTTAAAAAAGCCCCCCGGAAAAAATCCCCCCGAGAAAAAATCCCCCCAAAAAAAATCCTTAACCCTAACCCTAACCCTAAAAAAATTTAAAGGAAATTAAGTGAAACTAGACGAATACAATATGAAAATATATATACTTTTTTTAATTATTTGATAGACTGCCTGCCCAAACCAAACCCTCAGTCCATGTAGCAGCACTCTGTTGCGAGTCAGGCTATTTTTCAGTCGATGTAGCAGCACTCTGTTGCGCGTCAGGCTATTTGTCAGTTGATGTAGCAGCACTCCGTTGCGAGTCAGGCTATAAGATAGTCGATGTAGCAACACTCCGCGCATGTTTTACAGTTAAAAAATAAAAGTTTTATTCTAAATAAACCTTTAAAATAGATAATTAAGAATTGGAGAGTTTTTTTTAATTATTATTTTTATCATAAAAATAATAGTCTTTAAAATATAATGTTTTGTTTTGCAAAAAAGTTCGCATTTTACATTATCGCAGCTCGCATTGCGCAGTTCGTATTTTACCGACAACCGAGGAATAGCGCATAAAATGACATTTTGATGAAAAATGAAGTATTTTATAAAACTATTTTGAATAAATAAATACAAAAATACAAACTAGAGAATAAAATCGAGTTAGCTAACTGGTTTATTAATCCAATTAACATTCCCCCAGCTAAGGATTTCGCATCCGGTACCATAGTGAAATTAACAAAAACTGTCAAGTCTAATTTAACTTTTTTAAAAACAATGGTATGCCTTGCCAGACAATGTAGTAAATAATACTTCATCAGTGAAAAAGTTTAAAACTAATTTAGACCGACATCTAAAACAGTTACCATAGCATATCATTTTCCGTAGCTGTTTTAATGCTGTTATACGAACTATCTTTGCTAGTTAATGACAAACTTACGGTTCATGTATTGTTCCACGTAACTTATTATTAATAATAATAATAATTTATTTGTTATTCTAGGTGGCCCAAGAAGTCCTAACGGTCTTGTCACAGAGCACCGCGGTGCATTTAACCAGAAAGTTCATTTAACCAGAAAGTTCACGCCTCCTTCCTAACCGTAAAGCTAAATATGTCCAAAGCTTGTTTCGTAGACCTGGATCTCCTGCTTATAGAGCAAGTGCTCTAACCACTGCGCCACCTCCAAACAAATTAAAATAATAACAGTAAAAGTAAAATTAAACAGCAAATCTTAGGGTCGTTTTTGAACATACCGTAAGTAGACTTCAAATAACTTCAGAAATTTTCTGACAGATAGAGCTATTCATTTTTTACATTTTGTGTATAAACAACTGCTTTTCTGTATTTTGAACTTGCAGCCACGTTTCAGACATTACAACCGAAGGTAAACGTATGAACTATTTAGTAGGTAAACGCATTATACAAAGTTAGTTAAATGGTTACGTCATAACATTACGTCATAAACTGATTTGCTGAACTTACTTTGCTTTTGGGAAAAAACGTTTATTATTTAAATGATTCAACGTGCATTTCAATATGAATGAGAATGGTTTTCAGTCACCAAAAGCTGATTTATTAATTTATCAACGAGGAAAAAATATAATCGAAGAAAGTACTCCAGTTTATTTGCAGTAAATGCCAGTAAAGCATTTGCTCCATTGTTAAGAACTTTTAAATATGCTCGTCTTCCAAATAAAGTTATAAATGCTGCTAAATTAGGATAGGGCAGAGCCGGCGCGAGTAGGTGTCACGTGGGAGGGGGGGGGGTGTGCCATTAAAAAAAAAAAAAAAAAGTCCTCGTTTTCCAAAATTTGCCGACTGCCATTACTACATTTGCCGACTCTCTAACCTATATCGAAAGGGTCGACATTTGCCGACTAACTAGTCTAAAAAGGTCCGATTTGCCGACTAAGGGTCCAGTTTGCCGACTAAAAGTCATTGATGGGGGGGGGGGGGGTGACACCCCCACACACCCCTATCGCGCCGGCCTTGGGATAGGGCATAGGAAAAATTGAAAATGGATGGATGACCGCAAGAAAAAAGCTTTGTTTGACACATGTAAAATTATATTTTTACCTAATGATATGTATCATAATAATTCTAAACCTGTAAAGTAGAAAATGTGCAAATTATAATTGATGTAGAAAGAGTTGGTTATAACACTGGAGCGGTAACTGCGGTAACAACAACAAACAGCAGTAACAATCGTACGTACGATTTGTACGTGAGTACGTACAAATCGTACGTGAGTACATGCTAAGTATCTGTGTCTAAAAACGGTACAAGACGAAACGAGACAAAACGATAAAAAAATATTATTTTAATAAAGCCTGTACGAAACGAAACAATTTTTATACAATTTTGCATAAAACGGTGCAAATCAATATTTTCTTGTTTCGTAAATAATATGGTACTAATCGAAACAATAATTTCTTGTATTGTAAAAACCGGAACCAAACGAAGAACTATGAGAAGAACTATTGCATTGATTTGTTTTTGTTTTTATTTTGTTTTTAACAAAAAAAAAAAATTTGAAAAGTTTTCTCGGGAAAAGTTGCTGCGTAAACAAAACAATAACAACAACAACAGCCATCAAAGACCACATAAAAAAGTTAAAGAGGTAACACTTAATTAGCTAATTCTGATATACCAATACATCATAAAAAACTACTTGATCTCGGTCCAAAGTTTTTCCCCAATCCAAAGTACATACCTTATTTAGATATTATAACAATGACTGGATCGTCTGCTTTAAAATTACAGTAAAACAAGAAAAAACTGAAGGAGTTAAACTAAGACAGGATGTTTTGAGAATTTTAAAAATGGTTAAGCCTATAAAAGTAATCTAAATAAAGGACGACGTAAAGCTCTTTATGAGATTAAGAAAGACATTAATATTATGATATACCCGTTTGATAAAAGATCTGGATTAGAGCAAACTAATTCTGATAGTGCTTTAATCAAAATACAAGAACATTTAGGATTAGTTTTACATCAAAATTTACCTTTGATGAAAATTTTTATTTGAACACGACATTTATGAACTAGAAGATTCTGGACCTATTGGTTTAGGACTTATGGTATTAGTTGCGGAGTGTTTTCTACAGTTTCACGAATGTAATGCTATTGCAAAAGCGATTTCCAATAATATTCAATTAAAGTCATTTAAAAGATATGTCGATGACTCTCATTCTCGTTTTAACTCTACAGAGGATGCAAAAAAACTATTAAAATTACTTAATAACCAACATAAAAATATTCAATTCAAAATGGAAACCGAAAATATAAATAACACGCTAAACTTTCTTGACATTACAAAATTAATAATAAAACTTGTAGGTACGATTTTAAAGTTTACCGTAAAGATGCGATGTCTAACTAATGTCCAAATCAAACCTAACTCATGCCATAATCCAAAAATTATAAACGGAGTTTTCAAAGGTTTTGTTTAATAGGGCATTATATTTATGCTCTTATAATAATATTGAACATGAGTTATTATTTCTAGTTGATGTTCTTGTAGAAAATGGTTATAAAAAAACAAGCCTGGAAAATTTTATAAAAACCACTAAAGAAAATTTACATAATAAAAAACAAAATATTGAAACTCAACATTCATCAATTGCATCAAATAATATTTTCTCTTTACCGTTGGTTCCAGGAATTAGCCCGAAGTTAAAAAAAGTTTTCAAAAAAGCAGGTTAAACACCAGTCTTAAAATCTCCAAAAAATTTACAACATATACTTACCATAAAAAATAAACCTGCTTTTCCTATAAATTCTTACCCAGGTGTGTACAAACTTCAATGCTTCTGCAAAAAATGTTATATCGGTGAAACAGATTAAAAATTTCATCTTGCATTTACTAACATCAAAAAATTACATACGAAGGAAAATGGGATTATTCAACCATAACAGAACATTTAAAAAATTGTCATGGCAATTTTTCATGGAACAATAAAAATACTTAAAAAGTAGAAGTTAATAATTTTAACTTAAAAGTGAGGGAAGTCCTTGAAATACAACGCAATAAATGCTCACCTTCGGACGGCGGTCTAAATCAGGATGACGGAGGTTACGTCATAACTTCCTTTTGGAAACCTATGTTTCGGTATTTAAATGAAAAGAAACTATTGCACTGATTTGTTTTGTTTTTATTTTGTTTTTAACGGGTTTTTGTATACATACATACATACATACATACATACATACATATATATATATATATATATATATATATATATATATATATATATATATATATATATATATATATATATATATACATATATATATATATGTATATATATATATATATATATATATATATATATATATATATATATATATATATATATATATATATATATATATATATATATATGTTTATATATATATATATATATATATATATATATATATATATATATATATATATATATACATATATATATATATATATATATATATATATATATATATATATATATATATATATATATATATATATATATATATATATATATATATATATATATATATATGTATATATATATATGTATATACTTGACAACAAGGGTAGCTATAATCCCTTGAAATATTGTATGAAAATTAATTTCAAATAAAAAGTTACATCCATATTAGAAGTTTTATTTTAAATAAGGTTAAATTTTTTCCAAAATGAAACGGTAAAAACAAGAAAAACTAATATTTTCGGCCAGATAGGGTTAGCATAAAACAAAAAAGTAATTTACTTTTATACTGTACCAATTTATCATAATATCATAATTTACCAATTTATCATAATATCATAAATTTTATATTGTACCAATTTATCATAAAAATCGAAAATTTCTGCATAAATTTTATGCAGACATTTTCGACTTTTACGAGAAATTAGTTATATTTAGACTTTCTAAATTAATTAATTTTGCGGAATATTGAAAGTATATACACAATAATCTCGTATTTATTAGGTTCTCTCCTTTATATAATAGAATTTAAAATATTTTATTCAAACAAAGATTGCTAACTCTTGTTAATACACATATAAATATATATGAAAATAATATAAGTTTATATACATATAAGTATATTATTTGTCTAAAGTTAAAAAATTATTAAAGTAAAACCTACCTACAGTTGCAAATTTTCTTAGATGCGTTAAATCTTATGGAAATGATGCTATTGCATTACTTTATTAATATAACTTTTAGTTAAACTTTCGTTAACGAAACTTTAAGTTAAGTATTAAACGCGCATTTACTGTGCTTAAATGTTAAAGTTCATGTATTGCTCGTGGGTGTGGGAATTGTGAAATATCTGTTTGGGGCGGGGAATTATGAAAAGTTCTGTAAAAACCGATACGAAACAAAACAAGTTTATTTTGTTTTGTAAATGACGATACGAAACAAAACAAAATTTTCTTGCTTTGTAAAAATACGATAAGAAAAGAAACAAGTTTTACTTGTTTTGTTTAAAATACGATACAAAACAATATGATATTTTTTTGTTTCTTAAAAACGGCACAAAACGAAAATTATCTTTTTGTACCGTGTTAAACCGAACTTTCGAGAGAAGACGCAGGTGCTTAGTACGTACTCACGTATCAAAATCTGCTACAACGTCTGCTTTATAATGTACATTATAAAGCAGACACTATAGCAGATTTAAATATACGATGAGTGTCAACAATATACGATTAGTGCGAAATACATATTATAACAATAGAAAACTGCATTTTAGTTTGATTAAAATATGCACATAAATAATTTAAATTTTTAATTAAATTAATAATTTCAGAGTGAGGATAATTTTAAACCAATCCTTAAAGTATTACATTTATGGCTGCGAAAGTTTATTTCCAATACATATCTACTTTTTTAGTAATCTAAAATACTATAAAAACCTTTGCTAAACTCACAGTAGGTATTGAATCAACTCTATTTGTATGTTTGCTACGTGCATTTTGTACATTTACAGCAAATTAAATTGCATCTTCTTAATTCCTGACATATATTTTATAGTTTCCAGTATTTTACAAATGATACAATATAGTTGCTTTAAAATTTTTGAATTTTTCCTTTTTTTTAAATTGTTATTTGATTTTAACATTTTTTGTTTTTCATTTATTACACGCAAAACATGTTCTTTATTTTATTGAATTTTTATTTTTATTTTTTGTTTTTTTTTTTATTATTATTTTGTTATTTAGATACCCAAGAAGACTTAACAATCTTGTCACAGAGCACCGCGGAAATGCATTTAACCAGGAAGTTCACGCCTACTTCCTTACCGTGACGCGAAAATATGTCCAGAGCTCGATTCGAACCTGGATCTCCTGCTCATAAACCAAGCGCAAGCATTGTCCCTACCTTCTTTGAGTCCCTGACTAATTATAAATTTAAAAAGTTAATATCAAGGTGTTTATGATGTTATTTATTTTTTACATTATTTAAATGAAAATTGTAATATAGCTTAATCAACGAAATAAAAAGTTAAAATAATAAAATATTAATAATGATATTTATTTTGATAATACCTAATACCTTTACAGTCAACATTGGAAGGGTCATCACAACTTTCTTTTATAGCATTGTACCATAAACCTTTTGGACATGCTTGATTGTAAGCCACTCCTCCAATACATTTAACAAAGCTACCGCATTTTTCAGGATTTAAATAAGTTCCATCTTTCAAATTGTTGCAAATGTTTTTATCTTAAATATATAAACAAATATTTAACAAACCCTATTTATATAATTATTAACTATTCTGAATAAAAATCACCAAATAACGAACAATCAACAAATAACGAAATATCTGCAAGCAACAAATTATCAATAAGTAACGAAATATCAACAAGTGGCGCAATATATACAAGTAAAGATATATCTACGAGTAAAAAAATACCAACTATCCAATCTGATTACATAGTAACAACCATTCTAAATTACTAAAGTTACCAAAGTACTGGGTTCATTTTAAACAAATATGTTTGGCAAAAGCGTTGCATATAAAAGTAACTTAAGTAATATAACGTTAGGAGATAAAATTACCAAGACTAAAACGTTTTTACTTTGATAGCGACTCTGGATATCAATCTGCTACTTACCTTCACATTTGTAAATTTGGTTCCATACGCACATCTCAAAGTCTGGATCAAAATTTTCGTTGTCAGCACATTCTCTTTGTATACCTTTTCCAATTCCTTTACAATAAAAATACTTTTTGCAATCACTAGGATGCTTAACTTTTTTGTTGCCATGACATCCTGTGACATTTGATTGTAAACTAGAATCTTTATTTTCTGTACCTAAAATATAAAGGTACAAAGGTTTATTTTAAAACAATTGTTTATTGTTTCATTTGGTGTTGTGTTATAAAATTGTTCTAAAATGACAAAAAACTCTTTTAGTTAAAATATTATTTACAATAATGGTATACCCATCTTCTCATTGAAGATTAGCTATTTCAAAATCCCCAGAAACAAGAAACTACAACAAGTATTATCATTTTTAAAATATGAAGATTTAATGTGTATTTTGAAAACACTGTAAGCACTCTTTAAATTTACAATTCTGTAGTTATCACAAAAAAAAGAGTTGTTGCAAAAAAATATTTTTTTAAAAAAGATCTGCTTCAAATTTAGCTATTTTTAAATCTATAAAATTGATATTACAGTGTTGCAGTGTTGCGTTTGCATGAATTTCTTCATGTTTTCACTAATAGTGACAATAATTGATAAAGTTGCAAAACTTAATGCAATAAGTGGCCTAAAAATTTGACGTAATAAAAATTCTAAGATAACTCATGTTCTCTCAAAGGTATTTTAAAAGTTTATCTGCCTTACTGCATTGCATATTATAAATGCAGTAATAGATTTTTCAATTTCTGATGAAACTTTTGCATTGTTTAGCAAGTTTTAAAAAGACAATGATTGTTATCATATGGAATTGTTATCATCAAAGCAATTCTATACTAAGTTCCATAAATTTTTCTTTATGTTAGTTTGAAGATGCTAAGCTGGTTTGACCAATTGGAAGCATTCAAAGAACAAGAATTGCTTTTATAAAGTATGGTTAGTAAATAAACAAACAGTCTATTGCACTCGGTTCTTGGCAGTGATGCGGAGTCCCAAAAAGGACTTTGGGTTAAAAAGTCACAAATTGTTCCAATAATCTAAAGAGATTTATGGACAAAAAGACTTTTAGGTTTAAAAAGACAATCAAAATTTGATCTTTATTTGAGTCCTTATGTATGATGGTGTCTTATTTATCATGGTATCCAGGACAGTGGGATAAAAGCAATAGGTTTCAAGTCATAAAATTTTAGGAATTTTTTTTTTTATTGCAGAGAATAGGTTACTCAACAACTTTAGAGATCCAGGACACCAGTGGCATTAAAAGTAGAGGTTTAAAGCCGAATTCCTTTTAAGATTCTGCATCCCTCGTTCTTGGAACTATTTGCAACTTTATAGTTATAAAAGATATCAAGAACTTTTGTTAATTTGGAAGATTAACGAGAGAGAAACTTATACAAATTTGATTTTTAACTTTTTTGAATAAACACTTTTTTAAATACTCGATGGCATTCAATTTAATCATATCACTTATTTCTAGTTTTGCAAATATTTCTAGATGTTTCACACCAAGCGTTGGGAGATGGCTAACCAGCTCAGTCCAATCAAAGTAAAACACTTGCAAATTTTTATACCTATTACTAAAGTGAAAACAACTATTCGAAAACAAAGTAATTTTAAAACTTGTTTTATGTTCTTAAACATTGGCGCCAGCAAGGAAGGGGGGTGCAAGGGCGCGCTTACCCTCCTGCTTGCATTTTCTAAACTTAGAAGAAAAGTTTCGTGCTTGTTACCGATCCGAGTGCCACAAAATTTGTTACTCATGTACAGTTTTGGTAAAAATGTTATTTTTTTGATTTTATGGCGATACGGTTTCGGTAAAAAAAAATATTTTTTTGTGATGTTTTTCTACTGTTTTGGAAAAAAGTTAATACTTGTTTAAACGGTTATAGAAAAATTATAAAATGTCAGTACTAAATTTTGTTAAAGTTTCAACTAAGATAATTGAACTTTTATAAAATTAATTTTGACAACAAATTATGCACAAAAATTTGATAAAATAATGAACTTTTCAGTAAGCTCAGGTTTTTCAAACGTTTTAAACGTTTTTAAAATGTTTAAAAAACTTATAAAAACGAATATTAACGTTTTTTAAACGTTTTAAAAACAATCTGTGCTTACTGGGTTAGATGATGATAATTAAAGAAATTTTTCGTTTGTTAAAATCTTTTAGGTTTTTTTAAACTTTCTCTAACTGAACTTTAAAATTTATAACATTTATTCTTTTAGTGGTTTTATTTACCATAACGCGTTAGATGATAATAAACTGAACTTTAAAATATGTAAGTAATAATTTCAGAAAAACTGAATTGTATTATATTAAATCTAAAGAAAAAAAACATAAAAAGGAATCATCGCAAGCACTATTTCTCAAACAAGAATCTGACAACCATAAAAGGAAGATACTAGGTTAAATTGTGACATTGAACATATGTAAAATGTACTATAAAAGTTCCTATTGACATTTTGTTTGATAAACTGATCTTTAACAGTCTTATTCGCTCTACGATATCAAAAGTGACATTTTTAAAATGGAAAACGTTAATTAAGGAATTTTTGGCTTACCCAGTATACTTTATAGTTGTCATATTCACCTAGATAAAAAGGTGCTTTGGGTATTTTGTGCTTTATTCCACATTCTGTTTAAAGAGAAATTTAAGGTGTCTTCATTTCTAACCCTTTTACAAAGTATTTTACTAAATGTGCCAAAAACCTGCTTAGCATGGCATCCTGGGACCTAGAGACAATTGAAGAAAATTAAATAAAAATATTTATCAGATAGATAACTCAGTAAAATAAGTTTAAAAAAAAAACAGAAAAAAGGTGTACCCTTTAATTTCTAAAATCTTGTTTGCGGAACAAATAATTTGGCCTTACATAGAAAAGTAATAACAAAGGAAATATTTAACAAATTTATGAGTACAGAATTGAAAGAAGAGACAGCATTTAAAAAAATCTTTTTAATACAGTTGCTGTAAATACCAAGATATTGTAAAAATAATCCTGTTGGATTCTTGGTCATAGTTGATAAAACAGCAGATACTTCAGCAACTGAACAGTTATCATTGAGAGGCTTGATAAAACATCTAGAGAGAAGGCTGAGTAAAGAATTTCTTGGATTCTTGCTTTACGCTGCCACAGTATCTTATTTTATCATTCAAAATTGAAAAATATTTGATCTTCTATAATAATTCGCACGGCAAAGGGTATGATGGTGCTCCACAATGGCTGGGAAAGAAAGTGGTGTTTAGGAAAAATATCTAAGAATTTACCCCAAAGTTCACTGCGCCTCACATAGACTCAATCTCGTAGGTAATGATCAAAAGAGTGTTACAGTGATACGAAATACTATTAACACTATTAAAGCATTTACTCGAGCAAATGAAGGTACATAGGAAAAATGGTATGTTTTCGGTTGTAATTTACGATAAATTAATAGTAAAAGAATTCAGGAAATTACCTACTAAACTTTAATTATTTTATACTTTAAATATTTTATTAGTATAACCTTTCTTGTTGTTATGGGAGATATGAATTTTTGTAAATTAAGCTTTAAGGCTTTCCAGACAAATAAAAGTATACTTTTAGAGAGTCATTCAGATCCAGATCAGATGTTATTTTTTTTAACACTGATGAAATAATTAGCAACATATGCCCTTCTTATTATAATTCCGATATTTCTAATCTTTCTGCTGATATAGATATTAATGAGTTCTCTATTTTACACTTAAAAATTAGGAGCTTCCAAAAAAATTTTGATAAATTTAAAGATTTTTTATATAGTGTTGAAATTAATTTTAAAATTATTTGTCTGACAGAGACGTGGTGTCGAGATAAACAAGTGGAAAAAGATTCGAATTTTCAACTACAAAACTATAAAGTTATTCATCAAGTTAGAAATTCTGAGACAATAGGTAGAGGAGTATGTATTTTTATTCACACTTCTTTAAATTTTAAACCACTAACCAAATTTAGTGTAATTAGTAATGATTGCGAATCATTAACGATTGAAGTTATAAATAAAATTACTAAAAACACCATTGTACATGTTGTGTACAGACCGCAATCATTGTACATGTTGTGTACAGACCGCCATCATTGTACATGTTGTGTACAGACCGCCATCTGGCAATAACAAGTTTTTTGAAAAACACTTTAAAAATTTAATTAAAAATAAAATTTTATGAGGCAAACGTGTCTTTTTTGTGGGGGGTTTTGATTATAATGTGCTCGATCACGACACAAATAAAAATGTAAAAAATTTTATGAACATCATATTTCAAAATGGTTTCATTCCAACAATAAATTAACTAACACGAATTACTAGGAATAGCGCAACCTCAATTTGGTCAAATTTTAATTAATGAATATACAAAAAACAAAATAAAAACTGGAATAATAATCTGATATATCGGATCATTTTCCAATATTTTTAATCGCACATAAGGTTGTTGAACACACCCCTCAAAAAAAAGTTATTATTACAAATCAAATATATAATGATATTTCTATAGAACTTTTTAATAATTCTCTATTTTCTGAAAACTGGGACGAAATTTTGAAAATTCAAAACACAGATACTGCTTATAACAGTTTTCTTCGGATATTCAAAAAACACTATGATAATGCTTTCCCAGTGGTAACAAAAATTATTAAAACTAAAACATTTATAAACCCTTGGATTACACCAGGAATAATAAAATCATCAAAAAAAAAAACGGTAGTATGAAGTGTTTCTGATAAAAAGAACTTATGAAAATGAATTAAGGTATAAAAAATATAAAGGTCACTTTGAATCAATTATTAAAACTTTCAAAGAAGTTATGCTATTCAAATAAAATAATAAAATTTAAAGGCGATACTCAAAAAATGTGGTTAAAGAAGTAATTGGAAAAAAAACACTTAAGCTAAATGGTCTTCCAAAAAAACTAAATTATCATCATCAAGATATAACAAATGAATCTATAATTGCTAAAACATTTAATGAGGTGTTTGTCAATGCAGGTTTAAATTTAGCATCAAAATTAAAACACAGTGAGTTTAACAAGGAGAAATATTTGACTCCTAGCAAATCAATAATGGAAAATGCTGAGTTAACAGAGAAAAAGTTATTAGATGCTGTGCATTCATTAAAATTAAACAAAGCACTAGGAGTTGATAATGTTAGTAGTAATGTTGTAACTAAACGTATTTTCTATATTAAAAAAGTTCTTCTGCATATATTTAATTTTTCGTTTAAACAAGGAATCTTTCCAAAAAAACTTAAAATTGTAAGGGTAATACCAGTTTTTAAATCTGGAGATGATACTAATATCACAAACTATAAACCTATTTCCATACTTCCTTGCTTCTCGAAAATACTAGAACGCATTTTGTATAACAAATTATACTCATTTTTAGAAAAAAATAATATTCTTTACAACAAACAACTTGGCTTCAAAACAGGGTACTGATCATACTGATCATGCTATTCTTCATCTCATTCAAATTATTTTTCAAGATTTTGACAAAAACAAGTTCACTTAAGGTATTTTCATAGATCTTAGTAAGGCATTCGACACTGTTGATCAAAGTATTTTAATTAAAAAATTAGAAAACTATGAAATCAAAAATATAAACATAGCTTGGTTCAAAAGCTACTTATCTAATAGAAAACAATATATTTCATTTGCCAATGAAAAAACTAACAGTATGACAATTACTTGCGGCGTTCCTCAAAGATCTATATTAGGATCACTTTTATTTTTAATCTATATTAATTATTTAAGCAAAGCTTCTAATATTCTAGATTCTATATTTCTAATGAAACAAATTTATTTTATTCCCATAGTGATTTAACAACATTATTTAAAACGGTCAACATTGAACTTCTAAAACTAACTGAATGGTTAGTAAACTTTCAATTAATTTAACTAAAACCAAATATACTATCTTTCATCGCCTCCATAAAAAAGATAAAATCCCTGTTACACTTCAAAAACTTATTATTGGAGAATACAACGTTAAAAGAGAATGTTCAATGAAATTTCTAGGCGTAATACTAGATGAAAACATAAATTGGAAAGATAAAATAAACATGATTAAAAATGAAATTTCTAAAAATATAGGATTACTCTATAAAGCAAAATCATACTTAGATCAATCATGTTTGCAAATACATATATTACTCATTTATTCATTCCTATCTTAATTATGCAAGCATTGCTTGGTGCAGCACCAATAAAACAAAGACAAAAAAGCTATTTAGCAAACAAAAACATGCAATCAGATTATTATCAAATGCAGACCGCCTCTCACATTCTAGACCATTGTTCAACAATCTAGAAATATTAAATTTGTACCAATTAAATATATATCATCTGCTAATTTTTATATATAAAACTAATAATGATACAATACCAAATATCTTCAAACCATTATTTAATAAAATTCAACACAAATACATGACTAAATATTCAAATAACAACTTTGTTCAGCCCAAAATTATATGTGAGTCCACCAAGTTCTCAATAAATATTAGAGGACCTAATGTATGGAATAAGTTAATTAGTAATGATATTAAAACATTTACAACTCTTGAACAGTTTAAACAAAAGCTAAAACTATTGCTTTTAAATAACAATTATTTTTTTTATCTATTTTTAAAAATATTATATTTGAAAATTATCTATTAGTGCATACTTTATTTGTCTGGAAAGGAACAAAGTCTTTAATTATATATACATTACTGTCAATTATATTATGAAAAAGTAATTATGAACTTACAGCATTTATGTACGAATGTGTGTGTGTATGTGTATATGTGTGCGTGCGCAAATGTGTATATGTATACATATATACATACATGTATATGTGTATGTGTATATATATCTTTTGATTGTAAATTAACATTATGTTTCCATTTTTTCATATTTTCTTTTTTTTTTTTTTTTTTTTTTGTTGTTGCTTTTGATTTTTGTTTTCTTAAATGAATTATTAAATTTTCTTTCAATGAATAACTTTGAATATAAATACCATTGCATTACCGTAGTTAACCTTCATGTTATTGAGAACTTTTTAATTAATTAAAAATAATTTTTAAACATTAAAAATAACTTTGAAAGACTCTATTAAACTGTTTTGCATTTTGTATAAACTTCTTTGAAACATTTTACTTTTTTCTCTCATTTTTAATTTTTGATATTAGTTACAACGTATTTATATAAATATCTTGAAAAAACAAGGGACTTGGAGATAATGGAAACCTGTCTTCTTCTCGTCTTTGCCATTTTTATATATAATATTTCTCTTCTATGTGAGACAATATGGATAAATAAGTATAAAAGTATTCAAGTCTTTTGTAGTTAGTTTAATATATTTTCATCTGAAAGAATTTTCATTGTATGCAAATGGAATTGTACAACAAATGTACATCAACTTTGTAGATTATCAAAGTCCAGCACATATTACTTTGCAGTACTAAGTCATACTTAAACCAGTTTTTCAGGCTCTTCAAGCTGATTAAGTTGATCTTCCAGAATTCCAATAGTAAGTTCAAAAACTACTCAGTAAAGTAAAACTTCAAAGTAAGTCTAGTAACTATTTCAGGGATGTTTTGTTAAAACAATTCAACTCGCGCAGAAAATAATAATAAATAGATAATTCTAAGCAATGCAAAAAAAAAAAAGCATTGAAGTAATCTGGGAAACATAAGTGTTGAGGTTGTTCTTCAGACAAACAATTTACATTTCATATTAAAATTCTTTTAACCAAATGGAAATAGTGAGATGAAGACGGTTACTTGAGTATAGGGTACGTGATAAGATCGCCCGAAGTACAATTTCCTTTAATGGCTGTGATTCAGAGAAATAAAGGCAATAAAATATGACCTATTTTGGATTGGAGAGAAGTTAACAATTTCATTGAGTTGAATACATAAGAAGAAGGTGCGTGCGTTAATAAGTTGAAAAAATGGAGAAGAATGAAAAACAAACCACCAATCATGGTTCTAGGCAAGGCTTTTTTCCATTTGAAAACTGAGGAATACCTTCAGCCGTTTCAAACTGTATTATTTGACAACAAAAGCTATTTTTTAGCATAACTTGGTTATTAATTGAATGTTGCGCCATTAATTATAATTCGCTGTGAACGCCATTATTGACCGAGATGATTTAGTGAAGAATGGAACATCCGCTTACGTGGATGACATCTTTATTGATAAAAATGTGGCGAGTCTCGATTATGGCAAGAAACAATTTAAAAAAAATATGGTTTAGAGAGCAAAAAAGGTAAAAAGACTGGCAATAATAAAGTCCATGTGACACGATTATGTAAGCGAAAAATTGGTGACAAACTGATGTGGTCTATTAGGAATCGAGTTGAAAAAATCCCAAAAATGTTAACCATGAGAGTAGTATTTTCAGTCTTTGGACTATGGGTGAATCATTTTCCAGTGTTTGATCAATAAAAGTTGTTTGTAGTCTTTTGAAAAGAAGAGTTGTTAATTTGAAGAAGAGTTGCGACAAACAAGTTTGTAATGAGAATGTAAAATGTGTTGTTCGGGTAACACGGAAAGTCTGTGCTGAAGTTAAAAGGTTATGAACTAATATACTATATACAGTTTATGTACTAATTTTTTTTTTACAGTTATGACTGTAAAAAACAAAAATAACTTCAATTTTTTTTAAAGATAAAATATTCTGATGTTTACAACTCTTTAAGAAATAATAGTATTTGTATTCAAGGTACTTCAAAATTATACAATCATTTACAAACATTCTTTAGGTCGTTCTTTAACCAGGAAAATGACAGTGTTGAAAGATCAGCACTAGAACATGTTTGCCATCATAATTACGCTTAAATATCTCTAAAGGCGCAAAATCTATATTTAAATAGTTATGAATGGCTAGATTTTAATTTAATTAACTATAATGCTGCTAAAATAATTATACCTTATACAAATTCTTTATTTCTTCAAGCACTGGTCAGTAACTAATTTTTAAAATTCAAAAAAGTACATGTCAAACCAGTTATTATTTTCTGAAAGGAAGCATTTTCATTGATGCTAAATTCAAATGTGATCAAAGCTGTACTCAACCGCATAAAAAATGTTGCTGTCGCTAAACAGTGCAAACTGCATCCTGCATATAACAATATAAAATAACATTGTGAAATCTTTTTGCTACCCCAATGACATGATTTTTGATTGACTATACTGCAAGCATGTTAATGTAACATTTATGTCACTATATACTACAAAGGTTTTGTGAAGTTCATATAATGTTGATATTGTTCCTCTCTTTATATTTTGATATTCACGTTATCAACAACAGATTACGTAAATATTTTATAAATAAAATATGGTAAATGAAACTGTTGTTTTCTAATAATATCAAATTGTTAATGCGCCAAAAATCATCTAGCCATGGGCGTCAAAAATCCTCTAGCCATGGGCGTCAAAAACCTTGTTATGGGTCTGCTCAACCCATTAATAAAACATTGACAAAGTTATAAAACTTCCGTATTTACCCGAAAACTACTATATAAATTACATGCGCTTCATGCAGAATGTATCTCATCTTTTGAGAAATTTCATTTATTTTTTTTACTCAAAATATGATTTTACAATTAGATTTTTTTGTTAACTATCCAAAATGTGGAGAATTAGGAAAAGGTTGGTAATGCTCTGATATGATAAAACTATTCGTATTACGTGTCCCAGAGTTTTTTATAAGGTCTAAATTTACGACGTAAGTAATAAAATATCTATTTTTGTTAATAGGTAGACCTACTCAAGGAAAAAGATTAAGAAGATAAATCCAATTTTTAGTTTTTAATTTTTTTTCCTAAATTCATTTTTATTTGATTTTTTTAAAGGTTTTGCAATAAATATAAGCTCGATATTAGTTTTTTTTGGTTGGCATAATTAAAGTGTACATTTCTAACGCATCTTGTCTGAATAGGCAATTTTAAAAAATCGACTATCAGCTTATATTCGATAAAAATAGTGTTTTTGTTTTGTTTTCAGATAAATTTAGTAAAATAAGCCATTCAATCCAAATAAATCTTAATTTTGTTTATTATTATGCTTGTGGATTATAATTTTTTCATAAAAAATAAAACTAACGTCTTGTTAGGAGAGCAACGTCTCATTTATAAGTAAAAACAAGTAATTTAAAAACTGTATTCACTATCAAAAAAATATATCAGTCTTATTTCTTTAATTATAAACTTTTATTTTTTTATATGAACACACACAAACACACACACATATGTATATATATATTTACCTTCAACTAAATGTGTTAAACAAAATATAGCCAGTAAGAAAGTTAACATTTCTAAACAATAATGCTATATAATTATTAAAATACATAGATACATATAAATGGAATTTAAAAAATTAAAGTTCATCTTTAAGATTTTATATTTTGGCGATATATATTTAGAATTGACATTTCACCGAAAAGCGGATAGTAGTAAATTCCGGTGTTGAATTTCATTTTCTACATTTTTTGATAAATAACTTTCTAATATATGTTTATGTTTCAAAAGTGTTTTTAATTTTTCTTTTCCACATAAAAAGTTTTTCATTGTTAATATAACTAAAAGCATAATGTTTTTTTTTCTTTTTTTTTACCATAAAAGTTTAATGTTTTCTTTTTATAAATTAAATCACATGTAAAAAATATGAGTGTATATCTGGTTTAGTATGTAGATGCATTTATTTGAGGAGCTTTTATTCCTATGTCATCATGATAATGTCACTTGATGTCCGAAAACGTAAAACTAAGTAAATAAATAAATAAACACAAGTATAAATATATGTTAAAATCTAGATGTTATATTTACCTTTAAAATTGAATTGTTGTTAATTAAAAACCATGAGTTTCTTTTATAATCAATCCATAGATTTCAAAAGCAAAGCCGCCGCAAGTTTGTTGTTTTAAAATGTGTATAATAGCCGACGCTTTGATATAAGTAAGATTTATCAAATTAACATTTACCAAAATATTTTGTTTATGCTCAAATTTAAATTAGGTTAAGTACTAAACCATTTTTTAAATAACTTTTTTATAAATAACGTTAATAAATATAACACAAGAAAAACAGGAAACTTTATTACAAAAAAAAAAAAACTTTCCTAGTTCTCAATTTTATATTGAAGTATTTATTTATACAACAAACTAGTAACTAAAAATAAATCAATTTGCAATCCAAATAATCAAAATTCCCTGGAAGTAAAATTAAAAAATCTGATACTGAATCTAAACAGATACTCTGAATTCTTCTAAGATTATAAATTAAATTAAATATATATCACCTACAAACTGAACTAACTCGTTTATGTGTATTATCTAAATCACTCTTACCTTTCTCAAACAATATATCAAAAAATTGTTTATTACACACACAAAAAAAACACTAAATTTTTTCTTGCAACTTTTAGTTATTATACTGCTTGTTATGTTTAATTTTTTTATACTGAGCTTACTCTGAGTTTATTTTTTATTATGACCTTAATTTTTTTTTTTTTTAATTATCTTTGCTTCCAACAAGGTTGCAAGCAACCACTAATTAGTGTTGGAAGTTACTGGAAGAGAAAGATGAAGATTGTAGAGCAAGATAACGATTGACAGACGACTTAAAATATTGCAAACTATATGAATCAGGAAAGCAAGATGAAGGAAGCGAATTCCAAAGAACTGATGTTCGAGGAAAAAAACTAGAGGAATAAGAGTTTTTGGAGCACTTAGGAACAGTAACAGAAAAAGGATGAGACTTAATTGAATGACGAGTAACACAAGAATGTATTTTAGTAGATGGTACAAGAGACGCTAGCTCTTTAGAGCAGTGCCCATAATAGTATTTGTAGAAAAGAGAAAGAGAAGCAACATTACGACGATGTGACAGAGGTTGAAGGTTGGCTGCAAGAGCAGGTCCAACTATGTTTACAATGCGTTTTTGCACCTTGTCTAAAAGAGAAAGGGCATCATAAGAAGATCCGCCCCAGATATGGCAACAGTATTCCATACAAGGCCGGATTTGAAATTTATAGAGATAGAGAATAGAATCCAGTGTAAGAAAGTGACGAGCTCGATAAAGAGAAGCAACTTTAGCAGATGCTAATTTTGCAACGGATTCGATATAAGGTTTCCAAGAAAGATCAGAAGTAAGAGTTAATCCTAGAAGATGAAGGGTAGGAGACTCATTGAGTACATTACCGTTCATAAATATAATAAGGTCTAAATTATTGCGATAACGATAGGCCGAAAAAAATTGAGTTTTATCTAAACTAAAGTTCACCAGCCACTGCGAGCCCCATGCTGTAGCAGAAGTGAGATCCTTTTCGAGCTCAGA
Source organism: Hydra vulgaris (assembly GCF_022113875.1). Lineage (NCBI taxonomy): Eukaryota > Metazoa > Cnidaria > Hydrozoa > Anthoathecata > Hydridae > Hydra > Hydra vulgaris. Next base: position 50,071,868 of record NC_061161.1, on the reverse strand, counting down.
TGCCCCCTGCAAGCAATCAGAGGGAGTTGGCTTCTTATCTTGACAAGAATAAATGGTAGTATTATCAGCGAACAATGCCACCTTAGATGTGAGAATATCTGGAAAATCGTTAATGTAAATTAAAAAGAGTATAGGGCCAAGGATTGAACCTTGGGGAACCCCTGAGGTTACAGAATAAGAAGAAGAGTGCTGTCCATCAAAGACAACTTTTATACTACGATTGGAAAGGAAGGATTCAATAATCTTAAAGATGTTTCCAAATACACCATAAGAAGAAAGCTTATGGAGGAGACCACCATGCCAAACTTTATCAAACGCTTTAGAAATGTCAAGAGCAATGGCCTTAACCTCTCCACCTTTATCTAATGCGCGATAAAACCTATCGGTTATTACTGATAGCAAATCAGCTGTAGAACGAGAAGATCGAAATCCATACTGATGATCAGAAAGTAGGTTATGAGATTCGAGATGAGAGATTAAGTGTTTGTTAATTAAAGATTCAAAAATCTTGCTTATGGTAGGAAGAAGACTAATGGGACGGTAGTTAGATGAGTCAAATTGCTCTCCAGAATTTTTAAAAATAAGGATAACAGATGCTGCTTTCCAGCAGGCTGGAAAACAAGACTCTGATAAGCACTTGTTGAATAGTTTTGAAAAGATAGACGACAGCTCAGGAGAACACTTCTGCAAGACTATAACAGGTAATTTGTCCCGGCCACAAGCTGTAGAAGAGTCTAAGCGGGAAATCAATTTAGATACAGAAGCTGGAGTAATACGAATGTCGAGCAATGGATCAACCTGTTTGACGGGTATATCAGGTAAAACGCAACTAGTGGCATCAAGAGATGATATTGATGAAAAGTTCTTGGCAAACAATTCAGCTTTGTCTTTAGGTGAGGTGACAAAGTCTGAACCGTACAAAAGAGGTGGAATTACAGACTTGCCTTTATTATTGATACTATTAAAGATTCTCCAGAAGTCACGAGAACCTATTTTTTGTGATGAAATACGAGATTTCATGATCTGAGAATAGCGGATTTTGGCGTTAGACAAAACTTTTTTACAATGGTTCCTTGGTTAATAAAGAGACGTCTGTTTTCTGGAGAATTGTTTTGCTGATAGATATGGAAGTAATGGTTTCGATTGGCAATTGCAGCAGCACAATGTGAAGAAAACCATAGAGAAAAGTGAGGCTTGACCTGGAATCGTCGAGAGGGAATAAAGGATTCCATGCCAGCCTGAATCCACAAAGTAATGTAAAAAGCACATTTGTCAACAGGGAGACGAAAGATTTCTACCCAGGGGCCATCACGAAGAAAGTCACGAAAAGAATCCCAGTCAGCTTTAAGGTAGTTGTAAGATGTACGATGATAGGGGATTCTAATGGTAAAGAAGAATGAGATAATAGTTTTAGAGAAACCAAACCATGATCAGACGCACCTAAGAGTGAGTGTGAAGAAACTGAACACTGACTAGGATCAGAAACAAGACATAAGTCGAGTAGAGAAGGTAAATGATTCGGGTTGTCTGGAAAGCGAGTTGGAAAGTTGACTATTTGAGTTAGGGATTGAGAAAGACAAAAGTTGTAGGCCTTAATGCCTGCAGAGTCACTGACACTAGAGCCAAGCCATTCAGTGTGATGAACATTAAAGTCACTGACAACAACAATATTGGCTGATGGATAAAGAATGAGGGCTTGGTCAATATAATCAGAAATAGCATCAAGAAGAGTGCAGTCTTGGGATGAGGGAGAGCGATATAGAACAAAGAGAAAGGTGAAAGAGTGAAGTGGTGCTAAACGAAAGCACATAAAAGAGTAGTCTGTGGTTCAACCCTAGTTTCCCGACAAATGGGTGAATTCTTACGAATGTAAATGCCCAGGCCAAGCATGTGACTATTGGAGTCTTTACGAATTAGAGGAAGATAACCATCAACACTAAGATCACAAGATGAAACAGCTGAACTCAAATTAGTCTCACAAAGAGCAAGTAGGTCTGGTGAACTTTGCAAGAGATAAGACTCAACAGAAGAAAAGTTACTTCGAAGACCACGAATATTGGTGAATGATAGGTTTAGCGAACTTGGTGATGACTGTGGTTTTTTGTGTTTTATAGTTTTTGTTACTTTATTCATTTTTAAATTTGTTAAAGAACTTGACTCGAAACATTGATAGTACTCAGTACACTGTTCTATAGCTCAAGCAATTGCCTCATTTCCACTAATAAACTCTAAGCCGTAACAAAGGGTTCCAATGTGGCCTTGGCAATGCACATCAAAAGTACAAACAGGGACACCATCCATGTGCAACATGGCACTGTTAGTACTCTGATATTTTTTAGCTGTTGATGGAATCAGCCATTCTGAGAGCTACCACAGAGTTCGGAAAATCTGACTACCAGCCGGCCTCAGAACCATAAAACTGAGTTTTAGAGCTGTACCCTCATTTGGAGATAATAGAATGAGTTGCCTAGTCATAAAAACAGAGACACAAGCAAAACCCATGAATCGAGTCAAGAAGATCCAGCGTTCAACATCCTAAACTGGAAACAATGTGTTAAAAATACATCTGCGCCAGCCTAATAGATGACGAAGGGGTGCGAGGCTGGTCAACAGATAGAATCTGTTTACCCCTTAAGTCTTTGCCTAGGAGGCCTTCTACAAGACAGCAGCCGGATGCATATAACATCTGCCCAAGATGAGTATTTTTATCGAGACACCATCTCTAGCATTTTCTCAACCAAGAGCCCCAAGGCAGGGGGTGTTTTATGTCGGAGTTTGCATCTCCTAGCCTTTGCCTTAAAAGGCATGTCCTACAAGGCAGCAGGACATGAAGCAGATTGTACTGGGCTACATGTTGCCAGTAGCAGGATAAACCTGACCTGACTTAATTTAATTTAAAGACTAAAAAATATAGTTGTACTTAATATATAATTATACTTAACATAATCATAATAGATATTAATCCCATTGTAAGGGCTTCGTGATAAGATCATTACGATCTTCTTGAAGTCCGGCCCGTACTAATTAGTTTTAAATTTCACTATGTATTTTGACTCACGTGACTTGTAAATATTACACCTTAAATTTACGAAACTTATAAATGTTATATGTACGGCAAATATATTAGAATATATAAGAAGTTTGAAGCTCATGAAAAAGTAATAAAGAAACCTACTATTGTCACACAAGTTTAAGCAATTGAAACAAACAGTAACTCTTGATAGAAAAAAAAAACTCTTAATAGATCATTGACAAAAAATCACGTTTGTCAATGCCTGACTATTCCACTAGTATCCGAGTGGAAAACGTTAAAACGACAACAATTTGTTAACTAAATATTCAGAATACAGCATTTTATATCGAGGTTCAAAAGTATGGAATATTTTTCAAAAAGGGTTCAAAGGTACGGTGAGTTTGTTAAGTTCATTCAAATTTTTAACAAAAAAAGAAATCTTTAAAACCTGTGAAACATTATTTGTTAATATTTTTCTTTGGATAAATTTTCTTAAATACGTTTTTGTTTTGCTTCTACTTTTGTTTGTTGCTTGACAAATTTTATTAGCGGATTTTGTTATGCTATTTTATTGAAACTTTTATTTTGTATGCCATATGACGATGTTTTAATTAAATCTTGTTAAAGGGGTTCTATGAAAAGAGAACTGTCATAATCATCTTCTTTGAGCACGTATCTGTTTTACTTATTTTGTTAAATTTTATATTATGTAGTGGAATTTGTAAAATTCTTATGTTATGTAAACGGAGAAAGATTGAAAAATAAACTAAAAAAAAAAAACTACACAAGAAAAATATTTTTAATTTATTTTATTAAATTAAAAAAAAAAATTAATTTAATTAGTTTGTCCAATAAATAATTTGTAATTAGTATGTCCAAAAATCCAATAAATAAGGAAGAGTGACTTCCATAATAATATAAGGAAGAGTAAGTTCTGTAATATTTTATAGAGTAGTTCTGTAATATTCTGTAATAGTAGTTTAGAGAAGAGTAGTTCTGTAATATTCATATTTTATATATACATATGAAATTTATACATATGTAATTTAGCTTGCAAACTTGGAAGCTAACATAAATCTTGATTTTTGCATTGAATTTGGTTAAAAAAAAAAATATTTATTTATAATTTTAAATTTATATTACTTATACTGAGTATATAAATGCTTCATGTCGTTCAGCATTCTCTGGAAAGGAAAAAATGCCTATTATTAGGACACAGCTTTATAGCAAGATATCGTGACAATCGTTTTTACATTCTTTTCTATTTGTTTCATCTTTTTGAAACACTACAGCGCTTTAACGTACTTTATGACCAATGGAACAGTAAAATGTGGCTCTTTACAAATTTTTCTGCGATCAGCGTTTTGCCATCTTGTGTGCTAGATGTTTGAAAAACGCTTTACTTAAAAACAAGATTTAATTATATTGCTGGTATCCAGGGCCTTCGAGAAAGGGGGCAAATTGACCCGGGCGCCAAACTTGAAGGGGCACATGATGACCTTTTTTTAATAAATAAAAAAAATTTAATGACTGAAAATGAGAAATCTGCTTATTTTCTGTATTTGAGTTTGAAACTTTAGAATTCGGAATAAAAATACACATGATAAAAAAATTTTAGTTTTAAATTCTATTTTTGTAATTTATTGTAAACTATTTAATAAAAAATAGGATTTAGCTGTAATTAAATTAGACAAAACCAGGCCAATTTCCGTTAGCCCATAAACAGTTAGCAATGCTAGCTCGAGCTCGGTTGTACGGAAGATGCTGGGCTGTAGTAATTTTAATGGTAGCTGATCGAATTTCGTTCGAATTTTTGAATTTTAAAGCATTTCGAATTTTTAAGGGAAAATTCGATCGAATTTTCGAATTTTAAAGCAGTTCGCATTGATAGCATTAAAAACTTTATTAGGTAGTGCGCTTCATGTGAGGAACGCGGTTGTTGAAGAAGTTGAAGCAAGCAAAACATTTTTTTGACAATTTTACGATAAAATTGCTTCTTAAAGCGAAGAAAAGAATCATAGCGTCACATTTTTTAGGCAAACAAGCCGCCTTGCTTTTACCAAAACCCGGCCAGTTATCAAGTATTTGAGTTTTTATTTGGGTTTAAAGTAGACAAAATGTCTACTTTAAACGTAGTAAGGAAAGATTTTTTTGCTCAAATTGATGATGGAAATGTTGAAATTTTAATTTTTAAGGAAAAAAGTTATTAAAAACAACTTCTTTGTTATTACTAACTTTTAACCTTAAGAATCTCTATAATAATTACCGTGACTCCCAGTCCGTCTATGAGGGCCAAGAGGAATCAATAATCTCTCTTTCTATTTCTTGATCACCTACTGCACTCGATTTATATAATATGTATGAGCTAAATGTATTTTAAAGTGACTTAGAAGGAAGAACTTTATCCAACAGGGGGAAACTTTAGTGCTCAATCTGACTTGGTAATAATTATCACTGACTGTAATTTTGTTGGCGAACCCATTTTGCTGTTTTGAGTCAAAAAAATCAAGATGTAGTTATTTTAAAGGGACCCCCTTCACATATATTAAAGCAACAAGATTATCCCCGTGATTCTATTAAGAGAACCTTTTTTTTTGAAAGTGTTTCATCAACTTTTGTCTAATAAGTAAAATTTTTTTGGCTTTGACCACCAAGGCTCTCTACTGTTCCCTTTTCTCGCTTCTGGGCACGAAATTTAAAATTTAAAAGCGGAGAATTGTCTCTTCTTTGTTAAAACGGAGGAGTTAAAGATCAATAGAGCAGATTTATAGATTGAGTAAAGCAGCATCAATCCAGTACATTGCACCAAAAGTTCTAGAACAAATCAGACATTCTTTTTTCAGGTGAAGCAACACAAAAAAAGGAGGAAACTTTCTTATCAGTATAGAGCTTATTAGTTGCTGCAACCCCTTCATTGCTTGCCACTTTGAAGATGTAAGAAGCTAACAACAAGGGGGCTACAAAATTAGCGTCCCTTACTTCTTTCAGTCGTCTCAAAATGGATTCATCAGAGAATGTGGTGGTATTATCCAAAGTGTAGCTGTTAAGAAAATCCAGGTTGGTATCTACTTCAACATGCTACTCCTTTTTTACATCTCACACTGAGCAGATAACTTTTATTATTCATTTTCTCCTCTATGAAAGAGAAACTTCTTATATGTTGAAGCTTTCGAGATGAAGAAAAGAGTCAATATAGCCAAGCTTATCATTGATGTGATTACAAGTCTAGGCTTAGATTAGAACTGCCACGGTCAGAGATACGACAATGGATCCAATATGCCTTAAAAACTTCAAATTATTTAGAAGCTCTGTACGTTCCCAGTAGCGACCACAATCTAAATTTGGCTGGTTTAAACGTAGTTAAATTAGCCATTAAGATCAAATTATTAATTAAAAATGTCAAATTTATGTACTTTTTTTAGTGCAAGTCCTGCCCGATGAAAGATCCTCACTAAAGCGACAGAAATTTTACAGCATAAACTTTCTATGACATAATGAAGCTCGGTACAAGTGCTTAAATAACTTGTCACGAGGCTGAGAGAAATGTGGCAGCTCTTAAACACACCATGAAAAACCTGAATCTGATCTGCGAGCAGCTCAGCCAAGCAAAACCCTTAAAAAATGGTTATCTTTTAATTTTGTATTGCAAATTTCGTTTTGGTACAAAACCCTTTGTACAGTTAACAACGTTAGTTGTTTTCTACAATCTGAAGCTGTTACCTTCAATTACAAACTATGTTTGATTGGACAGCTGCTAGAAAATGCTTTTGATTGCAAATTTTTTAAGAGACTGTAGCTGTTGCTGGACCGTTAAGTTTTGAAACTAAACTTGCTACCAAAAAAAAAACGTAAACTGAAGCGTTTTTATAATGAGGCATTTTCACGACAGCCGAACTAAAGAAGCTTTTTATTGTTAGTTGAGTAATGATGATCTTTCCGTTTAAAATAAAGCTTGCAAAGTTGCACGGTTTTATCTGAGAGATATGAATAAAGAGGGTCTCGTTAAAAAAAGTTTGCCGTTTTAACCATGCCCGCAAAACAGTTTTTAAGCAAAGAATTCCACTGCAGCTACTAAATAAAATCTTTTAGAAGAAGCTTGAACGCCTTTTTCCGTACATTAGTACTATGCTCCACATTTTCAACACAATTTCTGCTTCAGTTGCAGAATGTGAACGATCGTTTAGTAAACTGATGATTTTTAAAAACTCTCTCCGTTTGACCAAGGGCCAGGATAAAGTTACTGATTTTTTAATTATTTTGATTGAAGATTTTGCTAATAAAAATAAGGCTAAAAAAGTGAGCTATGACAATGTCATCGATATTTAATCGACCAGAAAAGCTAAAAAAATTCATTTTTATGCGCCTTATTTATTTTTATCTAAGATTTTGTCGATTGACTTGTCATTTATTGGTTTTAAAACAAATATTTTGATTCGTGTGCCAGATTTGATTAATGAACTGTTTCTCAATCCATACAATTAATAGTAACGTAGAAATAAAAATTCCTGTATCAGAAATAAATAATGTCTGCGTTCAAAAAACTTTAAATTTTTTGGTTTGAAATAGGGGCGCGGTTCTCTATTTTTGACCCGGGCGCCATTAGCGCTCTCGAAGGCCCTGCTGGTATCAAGGTTGTTAAAAGTCTTTTAAAAAATTAAAGATTGCAAACCGAATCCAGGTTTGCAGTCTGATAAAAAGTAAAAAAGATTTTTTAGGAAATCCTCTTAAACCAATTGTTTCAGGGCTTCTCAAAATTTTATGCTCAACAAATAAGTAGCTCATCAAAATGATTTTGGCTTGTCTAATTGCGCTGAAAAATGATTTGAAATGTCAGTATCAGCTATATTTCTTCCTCTCTATTACAGCAAAACTCAAGGAGGAGACAGCTAGTGGAAGGCTTCACGACATAGATAGTGAAAAGTTAATGGGTATGTTTAGTAAAACTAAAGGAAGGTCTCCAAATGCGACAGTTTGTTATATATCTTGCAAAATAAGATCAAAAAAGAAAAAAACTATGGATTATCTAGATAGTCATGATCAAATATCTATGGAATATATAGTTAAGTGGTGATTGCAATCAGCTCATAAAAAAATAATTAACAATCGACTGAAACATACTGCATTATGATGAGAGATTTCAAAATGATTGACAAAAGATGAAAATCAAAAAAAAAAAAAAAAGAAAATTAGAGCGAGAGTTACTTTTCTTTACTTTACTTTTCTTTACTTTACTTTTCTTTACTTTACTTTTCTTTACTTTACTTTTCTTTACTTTACTTTTCTTTACTTTACTTTTCTTTACTTTACTTTTCTTTACTTTACTTTTCCTTACTTTACTTTTCATTACTTTACTTTACTTTTCTTTACTTTACTTTTCTTTACTTTACTTTTCTTTACTTTACTTTTCTTTACTTTACTTTTCTTTACTTTACTTTTCTTTACTTTACTTTTCTTTACTTTACTTTTCTTTACTTTACGGTACTTACTTTACGGTATCTTTACTTTTTAAATTGTCTTTAAAAAATTGGATGCCTTAAATGATGATGTAAAGTCTAAAAGAATTTTTGTAAAAAAACTCAATGGTTTGATACAGGTATAAGCTAGTGTGTCATGTATAATGAGCGAGTAAGAAAGTAAATTAAAGAAACGAAGAATTTAGGTATTATAAATTTCGTGTAAATAAAGTTATTATCAATGTATATATAAATTAAGTTTATTATATTATTAATAAACTGTTTATTATATTATTAATAAACTGCACCAATTGCAGTTTATTAATTATATAATAAACTGTAATTGGTATGGCTTTTTGCTAGCAAGAAATATGACTTGCAAAAAAAAATACCGCAAGTGATGTGACTTATAAAAAAGATACAGCAAGTGGTGTAATTTCCAAAAAATGTATCGCAAGTGGTGTGGCTTGCAATTTTTTTGAAAGACGATTGTGGCTTACGTTCTCGTTACGTCTTACATTAAAAATAGTTATTATTTAATTTCATTGATGAATTGAACACAGTTTTAATCATTTAATAAAAGCAAGACACAAATTAATAATTGTTTAAATTTAAAATATTTTTATTTAAAAATATTATTTTATAGATTTTAAACCTTTTTCTAAATTTCATATAAAAATCTAATACATATTTTTTGTTTAGAAGTAGCACACGCCCCTAAACAAAATCGCCCCTAAATCGATGTGTGTGCTGCTTGTGTAAAGTAGTTAAATAAACTTTTTGTAATTTATTTTTTTAAATAAACATAGAAACATTTATAAAAGGGTTATCTAGTAATAGAATGTGTGTCACGCCCTTTCACCCACTCTAACTCAAAGATAAACCTCTCAAATTTGGCAGTGGTTTGGAAACAAATTAAAACTACTTTTTGTATATGAAATTTAACAATTTCAATTAAAAAAACACTTTTTATGAATAAAATTTGCATTAATTTGAGGTAAAGATGTTGCTTCGGTACCCCTATATAAATATATAATATATATATATATATATATATATATATATATATATATATATATATATATATATATATATATATATATATATATATATATATATATATATATATATATATATATATATATATATATATATATATATATATATATATATATATATATATATATATATATATATATATATATATATATATGTATTACCAACTCACTGGTTACCGGATTGGCGAATACTAAAAAAGCAATATATTTGGATTCTGCAATTATATACAATAAATAATCGCATTAAAAACGATAGGAAAGAAATAATACTGTTTTACATTTAGTTTCTTAATTATAAACTACTTATTTAACTTAGATAACTTTTCGTTAAATAATTTCAAAATTGCTTTATATCTTTGTGAGAATAAAAATATTCAAATAGTTCACATAGTTTATTTTTTAACAAAAGTTAAGGCTCAGGATTTTAGTTCCCCGTTTTTACGGTACCGTACTGTGCTATTTCTACGGCATCTTTTTTAAATAAATTTTAACATTTAAGTTAACCTTTTTAATTGTTTTAAAAAGGTTAGTTATAGATACTGCAAATTTAAAATGAAAATTCCAAATATTTTAATGTTTGAAACAAATATTGAAAATATTTTTATATTTATACGGTGGTAGTGTCTTTATTTCATATGATCAATGGAAGCTGCATTATAACTATTACACAACTCTATGAGCTCCATCATTGTAGCTCCATCATAGTAGCTCCATCATAGCAACTCCATCATATTAACTATTACACAAATTTCTATTACTATAAATTTAAATAATCTCAATACTTATGAAATATTAAACTATTATTGAAATCAGAGATACCGGTCACATTTTTTTTTTTTATATGAATTTATTCATAACATAAAACATATGTAAATACAAATAGCAGGGGCAAGAAGAAGACATTTGTCTTATCACCAAGCCCCTAAAAGCCCCTAATATATAAAGATTCAGATAATTTGTTTCTGATAATATATTTTTCTCGAAATTTTTAAAGAAACATACAAATAGCTAAACAAATTTTACTCTATTAGTTTAACAGTTTAGAAACGAAAATATGTAAAATATTAAAAAAAAAAAAAAAAACTGCAAAATTTGAATTAATGAAATATGCTTTTTGTAAACAGCAATGAGTTATAAATAAACTTTGTTTTAGTTTATAAAAAAAAATCAAAACCAAAAATAATTTTAATATAATTAATCTAATAAAGAATTTGATATGCATTTCACTTTTAAAGCTTAAATTCCAATTCTGCAAATTCGTAAATTATGTCAAGCAAATGAAGCGTGCTAGCAGAAAGTGAGGATTAGACATGGCCTTTACTAATTATTATTTCAATTCATAATAAATTTTTTTTTTTTTTTTGAAAAAGGACTATCAAGGTTTTTTTAGAAAGATAAGCAAAAAACTTAATTATTATTTTTATGGAGTACTTACAATATAGTAATTAACTCAGTTATTGTCATTATATAAAAAAAAGGAGTATATTATGAATCCGAGTTCGAAATCCCGTCAAAGAATATTTACCATTTTATTGGTGGTGTTGACGTCTATACTTGCATTTTTATCTGGATACGGTTTTCAAATCTTTTTAACAAACAAAGAACCAGATCAAAAAAATTACAGACGAAGTTTACACGAACAGTTAGCGAATAAAAGAAACTTTGAATTTCGTGATCGGTCTCCAGCCGATCTTGCAAACGAAGACATGATGTATCATCAAATTGGTTTAAAGCAAGTTAGAAACGACACGTTGAAAGAATTTTTAAGGTAAGTTTTTGTTTTTTTGTTGTTAAATTCTTTGACCTTTTAGTCATCATCGTAAAATATTGGAACATTAGGATGATCACCATAATTAATTACTAACAATACCATCTTTAACCATAGGTGGTTTTAATTTTTTTTGTGAAGATTCATCATTTTAAATGAAGATCTTTCCACTATAAATACTTAAAAGACGTTAAATGAAATGGGATTGGCCAAAATCTCAAACACGAAAAAAGATGCTGCAATCCCTTAACACTAATTAGTTTAATTGGATCCGAAATTTTAACTATGGAATACACTTTTAAAGGATGTAACACAATTATAAGGATTAAATACACTTTTTTAAGTTTGATAATAAAGAATATTTCGATCAAACTAATTAGCTATATTTCTAAAGGTTTTGAGTTTGTATTTCGGATTGTTTGTACTCTTTATTCTAATCAAAATTAAATTGAAACGCTTTGTCATTATTCAAAGCAAAATTGAATTAATTCAGTACTCTAATGAAAGGGTATTTGTAAATGCTTATTTATTTGTCAATAGGTTGTGCTAATGTCAACTGCCTAAAGACCTTAAATGTCAAAGTAATTTTCAATGAAAAGCACTTTGTTTTTCATTATTAAGGTTAGAGTCTAAAAGTATAACTTTTAGAATAATGATAATAAAATGAATTACCAAAAAATATATATATATTACGAGGCTTGCAGCCGCTTTCGTTGATTTTAGAG
>NC_061161.1:49972351-50054851 GCF_022113875.1 Hydra vulgaris | reverse complement strand
TTAGGTGAAGTAAGATTAAGTAAGATTGTTAAGTGTATTAAATTCAACTTGTTTCTTCGCGCAGTTATCATGTTCGTCAAGGCTCGTGTTTTGGAGTTAAGAAGTTTGGAGAGGGTTGTAACAAAATAAAGAGTTAAGAGAGGAGGCTACTTAAATTGTAACCACAATTTAAGTAGCCTCTATAATTTTAGTATCCTTCTCGACTTAGGGAGATCTTGCCATTTAAATCTTTTAAAAAATAGTTGCTATTAGCATTGTTAAAATGTAGAAATTTCATTACAACAGCATAGAAGTGAGGTTGACAAAAAGCAGTTGACCTCAGATACTGTCAGTTTGATAGTTAGGTTCCTTTGGTATATATATTATCTAAGCATTCAAGTACTTACACTGACTGTGAACTTGCAACCAGATTGATTTTCCTTGTTCCAAATACAATGGTGTGTAATATTTTTTGCAAAAAATATTACACACCATTGTATTCCAAATAAATAAATCCAAAAAGTTTGAAAAAAATTAAATACAATAGTAAAACTAATAAGTTAAGTCATTTACATTTTTTATTTCTATTATACTTATTCTTTTTATTCTGTATTTAATTTAAAAGAAGTTAATTTCTATTTTCAGAGTTTTTTTAAAATTAGTAAGTTCTTAATTTTGTGGAATGAGCAAATAATGCTGCCTTATAGTTTAAGGCTACTATTTTTCACAAAATTAGAAGAACAATTACCAAACCATGAACTTTCATAATCATTTTCTTTTTATAAAAGAAATGCAAGGATTTAGAATATCACAACTTCTTAGCTCTTAGAAATGAGATCTAAGAAAATGATCTCTTCTGTTGCAGCGGATTAAGACTTCTTGGGGCCCGGGGCTATTTTTGTTTTTGGAGACCTTTTTATGGGCCAGACCCTAAAAATGACTAAAAAAAAAAAAAAAGCCCTTTAAAATTTTTGGGGGCCCCTAAATTTGCAGGCTATTGTCCCCCCTAGCCCCCCTCTTGATCTGGCACTGTTCTGTTGTCAAATTTTTCAGTAGTATTTTTGTACGTGTAGCTTTTTTAGAAAATTTGAAATAAGTAAAGTAAATTAGTTAAATTAAATTAATTACTTCAATATTTGTTAGATTTAAATTATCACAAAACTTATTCTGTAATATACTATTTATGACAGGTACTTTACAAAAGAACCTCATCTTGCTGGTACACCTATTGGAAAAAAACAAGCTGAACATGTGAAGCGAGAGTGGGATAAGTATGGATTTGATAAAGTTGAAATAAAAAAGTATGATGTCCTTTTATCGTATCCAAGTACACCTGCAAGTGTAACTGTTCAAAATCCTGATGGAAAACTAATTTATACTGCCAAAACTGTTGAAGAACCTTTTTTTGAGGAGGAGAGGTCTAATTTATCTGTGTATCCTTTCAATGCTTATTCAGCATCCGGAGATGTAGAGGTATAAAACACTTTTGTAAATTTAGTTAGTAAAAAATAATAATATTATATGAAAAATAGTATGCAGTTTTTTTATAAGTTTTTTCTAATAAGATAAGAGCTTTGGATTTCACATAAAAGAGGTTTAATAAGTGTACTGTTTTGTTAATCACTTGATAACCACGCAATTATCAATCCAATATTTATAATTGTTCATAAATCATCCAAACATCAAGTCTGATGTTTTTATAAGATTATACAATGTAAGCAACATAAAAATTGGACTAATACTGGATATTTTATTTCAAGAGATTTATTTTATTTCAAATGATTTATAATTTTGCTGAATTTTGATAGCTATGATAATGATAGCTAGTCTCACACTTATAGTTTAATAATTTATATAAATTGTTAAATGGCAAGAAAATGAAAGTTGACTGTAGATTAATAATCTACACTTTTCGCATTGTGGCAAGAATATTATTGTATGGGACAAATACCAAAAAAAGTTATGAGTTCAATATTATGAGTTCAAAAGTTATGAGTTCAATATTATGAGTTTAACAGTTTGAAATATTAGTTAAAAAAAAGTGTCATAATCACAAAAGATCTGGACATTGTCGAATTACATCTGCTGATGAAGACAGAAGAATTACAATCACTAGTAAAAGAAATAGTTTGTTAACAGCTTTGTAATCAAATCTATACTGGTGTCTGTTACAGCGGTGAAGAGGCAATTGATTGAAGCAAAGTTTGAAGGCAGAATAGCTGCAAGGAAACCTTACCTTCGGCCCAAAAAAATATAAAAAAAGACTGGAGTGGGCAAAACCACACAAAAAAAAGACCATTAATGACTGAGATTATGTGCTCTTTGGACTATTGAATTTATTTGGTTTCAAATATTTAGTTCCAAAACAATGTTTGTCCATAGAAAAATTGGCAAATATATGATAAACCAATGTGTGTTGCTAACTGTTGAACCCAGTGAGGTAGTGTTATAGTTTGGGGCTATTTTATTGGGGATGCCATAGGTGACATTGTAAAAAAAGAGGGGAAATGATGAAAGAAGTTTATGTGAACATTTTAAATAGTCATGCTATATCTTCAGGAAGTTAAATTATTGGGGAGCCGTTCATTTTTCAAGAAGATAGCAATCTATAGCATTCTTCAAAATTTTCTAAGAATTACTTGAGTGAGTTAGAGAAAGATCAATATCTTTCTCTAACTCACTCAAGTAATTCTTAGAAGTATTGAATAGGATAATTTGACCCCCCCAGTCACAAGATCTATCTTCTATTGAACTTTTATGGGGTGAACTAAAAAGAAATGTAAAAAAACTAATGTTTAATGATGCAAAAGATATGTAGAAAAAAACTTATTAATGAGTGGCATAAGTGACTTTGACAAATTGGAAAAATTGTTATGTAAAATTCAAAATATATGTAAAGTAGTTATTGCCTCAAATGGTGGTTACATTTAACATAACATAACAACAGAAAAAATCTGTTAAATAATATGGAGTTTTTTTACAGTGTGGCTTTCTTTTTATTGCTCTGTACAACAATTTATTAACTACTCTTAACCATTAAATATATTTTAAACCTTTATTTAATTAGGTTGTTATGTGTAAATTATATAAGAATTTTATTTTATTTTTAATTTTTAAGTATGTAAACTTAATAGTGAAATAGTTTATTTATCAAGTCATTTTCACTTTCAATTTCACTCCTAATAGTGAGTAAAACTTTGATAACTTTGAAAAGTATGACTATTCAAATAATTATGTATTATGGTGTATATATATATATATATATATATATATATATATATATATATATATAAATATATATATATATATATATATATATATATATATATATATATATATATATATATATATATATATATATATATATATATATATATACACACACACACACACACACACACTAAGGTGTTGACCTTTTTACTCCAACTACTTACTAAAATTTTAAAAGGTTTTTTTTAGGGTGAGTATGTTTATGTTAACTATGGCAATGTAAAAGATTATTTGAGGTTAGCTGCTCGCAATATCAGCGTTATGAACAAGGTGGTTATAGTAAAGTATGGGACCAACTTTAGAGGAGAAAAAGTAAGTTTAAATCAGGTGTGATTAAAATAAAAGTAAAAAATATAGTAAAATAATATAAACTAAAAAATAAAATAAATTAAAATAAAAGTATAAAATATTATAAAATAGTATAATATTAAATAAACTAAAAAATAAAATTAAAAAGAAATTATATTCTTGTAGTCCTTGACAAAAGTCTTGGATTTTTAATATCATGGGTGTATTTTAAGAATATTATTTAATTGACAAATATTGTTGTTGCTGGAGTTCTAAGAAATTGTTTGCTATTTGATTATTATGAAATATTTACCCAATTTTTAGTGGTCAGTGGTCATCTTTACCTGATTTTTATAAATAAAAAGTAATACACCAAAATCTCAAAAAAATTAACAAAAGTCATTTGGTATCAAATAAAAATCAATTTAAATTATTAACAAGGTTTTACTGCATTTCCATGAGAATATGGTTTTAGACAGTAAAAAATTTGATTTAAACTTTTTTTTTTTTACTTTTACAAGTTTGCTACAGTGGTACCATTTAAAATATTTGACTTAAAATTAATTTTAATTATTAAAAATGTATTTTGAATGAGTTTGTTTCATGAAAGAAAAGTTATGATTAAAGAGCAACCTTTAACAAAAGACTTAAAAAGCTGTAAATTATAAGAATCATAAAAAACAGTAAAGAGTTCTAAAGCACTGATAATAAATAAAAATTTTGTGAACATAAAGAAACAGTCTTAGTTAAGAATGCAACTTTATGACTTTGCTGGATGACTCCTCTTACAAAATCATGTTTTAGTAGATGGAACAAAAGGTTATAGTTCATTTAACCAGTGGTTGGTAGAAAAGTAGATAACAGAAATAAACAGAAAATTAAAACAAAAGGGATTATTTTTAAGTAAAGTTTGATGTGTGTAAATTTGGTGGATCAGATCATTTTTAATTTTTATTTTCTATTCATAGAAATAAAATAAAATTTACTTCTTATTTTCAAATATTTTGTATTTATTATTTTTATTTTAAAGATGAAATTTCATTTACTGTTAGGTTCGTATTGCTGAAAAACTTGGAGCTATTGGTGTAATATTATATGGGGATCCATCTGACACAAATGATCCTGGGGCTCCAACTTATCCTTTCAATTGGAATGCTCCCGCAGGAAGTATACCACGTGGAAATATAGCAAATGTTAAAGGAGATCCTTTGACGCCAAAATACCCATCTAAAGGTAATATATTGACGTGCTATATAGTGTGATTTTATAATGCTATATTATTGAAACTATAGTTCAGATATGCTAGTTAAGCATAAGTATGTTGTAGTATGTATACTGTAGTACTTTATAGTTAAGATGATCTCCCAGAATGTTATTTCATGTTTTCAAATGCAGAGTGCATTGTCATTGTGTCTGGTTGTGCACATTTGTTATTGCAATCATTAGTGTTTTTTTTTGTTATTTACCTACTCAAGAAGATCAAGAAGACCACTACAGATGAGGAGGCTACTTAATAGTGGTTATAACCCTCTCTCAACTCTAAAACTTTAAAACACGAACCAAGGCCACTGTGCGAGAAACAAGTTGACAAGTTGTACAAGTTTTACAAAGGAAAACACAGTTAAATTTATTTTTACAGGTTTGGCACTGTTTTCTCCTCCATAAAAGGAAGAGAAAACAGCGCAACCCTACATTTTATTTATTCATTTAATTTACATATTAAAATTTTAATGCCAGTTATATCCTTCAATTGTTGTCAGTGGTCTACCTTTCTAGTTTTTAAAGTTTTAAACTAAATGTTGACAATTTGTCAGCCATGTTTTTTATCACCTCTTCAATTTTGTTGTCATCATTAAGTAGTCTAAAGTTCGTGATTTCACCAAGGTGAAAAATCAAGAAATTGAAATGAGAGGACAAAGGTCAAAAAGACAAATCTTGTAACTCCATAAAGGTCATTGGAAATAAAAATAGTTGTTATCCATCAATGATGATTTTAAAATTGCAATGGAATGATTTATTAGTTTAAAAAATTTTTTCTCTATAAAATTACTCTATAAAAAGCGCTCATGGAGAAAACTAGCACCACACACTTTGTTGAAAATGATTGATATGGTAATTGAAATAACCTTTGCCTTATTGGTTCCATTAAATCCACAATTTAATCTTTTTGTTATTATGATAAAAAAGTCAAGAATAGAACAACTAAAATTTAGTATAGATTGCCAGTAAGTTGTCACACTAAGGTGTGATATAAAGTTCGATCCCCACCACATCCCTGGTAGTACCGTGCTCAACTTGTTTCTCTGCGCAGCGGCCTTGTTCGTCAAGGTTCGTGTTTTGGAGTTATAGAGTTAAGAGAGGGTTATAGCCACAAATAAGTAGCCTCCTCATCTGTAGTGGCCTTCTCGGCCTTGAGGAGGCGAATTAAAAATAATAATAATAATAAAAAAAAACAACAGTTTGTTAATTAAAGATCTTGCCGATGCAGTTCTTGTATATAACAGTAAGAAGATAGTGTGATTTTTATAGTGGTTGACATTACAATTTTATAATTAATTACAATTTTTGTAATGTTTTTTAATATAATTGTTGATAATTGTTGTATTGAGTTTAAATAACTCTAAATAAAATGAAAAGTATAAATAAATTGTAAATGAATTGGAAAGTATAAATAAACTCAAGAAATAAAAATAGTTGTTATCCATCAATGATGATTTTAAAATTGCAATGGAATGATTTATTAATTTAAAAATTTTTTTCTCTATAAAATTCTCTATAAAAAGCGCTTATGGAGAAAACTAGCATCACACACTTTGTTGAAAATTAATAACACTTTGTTTTAAATTAATAAATCATTCCAGCTAAACATTCCCTGCCTTGGGGCTCTTGGTTGAGTAAAGGCTAGAGATGGTGTCTCGATAAAAATACTCATCTTGGGCAGATGTTAACTGCATCCAGCTACTGTCTTGTAGAAGGCCTCCTAGGCAAAGACTTTAGGGGTAAGCAGAAAAATTCTGCTAACCAGCCTTGAAACCCTTCTTCATCTATTAGGCTGGCGTAGATGTAACCTGTGTTACACTGTTTCCTGCCTAGGATGATGAATGCTGGATCTCCTTGACTCTACTCATAGAATTTTGCTTATGCCTCCTTGATAATGGCTATGCAACTCTTCCTGTTATCTCCATATGAGGGTACAGCTCTAAAACTCAGTTTAATGGTTCTGAGGCCGGCTGGTAGTAAGGTTTCCCGAACTCTGTGGTAGCTCTCAGAGAGGCTGATTCCATCAACAGCTGCAAAATATCAGAGTATTAACAGTGCCATGTTGCGCATGGATGGTGTCCCTGTTAATGCTTTTGGTGTGCATTGTCAAGGCCACATAAGGAGCCCTATGTCACGGCTTAGGGTTAATTAGCAGGACTGAGACAACTGCATAGCTCATTGATTAGGAGGCTGTTCTCTATCTATGAATGAATCAAGTTCTCATTAAACCCAAATCATGACCAAAGTAACCAAAAATTTAAAACCTAAAAAACCATCCCCACTACCTAAATATTTGAATATATCTTTTACAAATATTTGCGGTCTACGAAGCAACTTTCCATCAGTTGAGTCTTACCTCCTGCAAAATTCACCAGACTTGCTTGCACTCAGTGAAACAAATTTAAGTTCTGCGATTCTTTCTTCAGATGTCAGTGTTGATGGGTACTATACTTTGATTCGTAAAGACTCCAATAGTCACATGCTAGGTTTAGGGGTATACATACGCATTAATTCCCCTATTTGTCATGAAATCAGGTTCGAATCTTTTGACCATTCTTTTATGTGCTTTCGCCTAGCACCTCTTCACTCTATCACCTTTCTCTTTGTTCTTTATCGTTCTCCTTCTTCCCATGATTGCACTCTTTTAGATATTATCTCTTATCAAATTGACCATCCCCTCTCTCTTTACCCCTCTGCCAATATTGTTGTTGTTGGTGATTTTAATGCCCATCACACTGAATGCCTTGCTCTAACACCACTGATCCTGCTGGCACTAAAGCCTTTAACTTCTGCGTTTCTCAATCTCTTACTCAGATAGTTAACTTTGTGACTTGTTTTCCTGACAACCTTAATCATTTACCTTCACTCCTTGACTTATGTCTTGTCTCTGACCCTAGCTTATATTCAGTTTCTCCCTTTTCTCCCTTAGGTGGTTCTGACCATGCAATGATCTCTATAAATCTTTCTTCTCGTACTTCTTTTTTGAGCTTACCTTATCATCGCACCATCTGCTACTACCCTAAAGCTGACTGGGATTCCTTTCGTGGTTTTCTTCGTGATGGTCCTTAGGCTAATGTTTTTTCTCTCTCAGCTGACAAATGCGCCTCCTATGTAATCTCCTGGATTCAGGCTGGAATGGAAGCTTTTATTCCTTCTCGTCGGTTTCAAGTCAAGCCTCATTCTACTCCATGGTTTTCTCTTTCTTGTGCGGCTGCTATATCTAATCGTAATCATTTTTTTCATCTTTTTCAAAAGAACATTATTATTATTTATTATTAGAATTTATTATTACAAGAAATCGATGTAAAAAGGTGCTTTCTGATGCTAAACTCCATTATTCTCAGTTCACTAAATCTCGCATCTTATCGCAGAAGTTAGGCTCTAAAGACTTTTGGAAAATCTTCAACAGCATTATTATTAAGGGTAGATCTAACATTCCATCTCTCATTCATGGGACTGATCTTATTACCTCTCCCAAGGATAAGGCAGAACTATTTGCAAAGAACTTTTCTTCTAATTCCACTCTTGAATCTTATGGACATTCTCTTCCTTCCATTCCAGTCAAACAGGTTGACCCATTGTTAGACATTCAAATCACTCCGGCTTCTGTTGCTAAAGTCATATCTCAATTAAACTCGTCTACAGCTTGTGGTTCAGACAACATTCCTGTCACAGTCTTGCAGAATTGTTCTTCAGAACTTTCTTCAATTCTCTCTAAACTAATTAACAAGTGTTTGACTGAGTCTTGTTTTCCTGCTTGTTGGAAAATGGCATCTGTGGTTCCAATATTCAAAAGCTCTGGAGAAAATTCTGACCCCTCCAATTAATGTCCGATCAGTCTTCTTTCTGTTATTAGCAAGGTCTTTGAGTCTTTGATCAACATATTCCTCACATCTCATCTTGAGTCAAATAAACTACTGTCAGACAATCAATACGGTTTTCGTTCCTCTTGCTCTACGGCTGACTTGCTAACTGCTGTAACTGAAAGATTTTATTGTGCATTAGATGGAGGCGGTGAGGCTAGGGCTATTGTTCTCGACATATCTAAAGCTTTCAACAAAGTTTGGCATGCTGGTTTTCTCCATAAGCTTGCTTCATATGGTGTTTCTGGGAAAGTTTTTGAAATTATTAAATCATTTCTTTCTAACCGGTTTATTAAAGTCATCCTTGAAGGCCAACACTTTTCTTTATTTCCAGTAACTTCTGGGGTTCCCCAAGGTTCCATCCTGGGCCCTGTTTTGTTTCTTATCTACATAAACGATCTTCCTGACAACCTTTCATCTAAAGTAGCTTTTTTTGCTGATGACTCCTGTCTTGACAAAAAGTCTTCTCTTTTCGATCGTCTAGAACAAGCAGCTGATCTTGAATCCGATCTCACTTCAGTAATAGATTGGGGTTCACAGTGACTTGTGAATTTCAACTCTAACAAAACCCAGTTGTTTACTGCAAACAACTACTGTAATATGGTCAACATTCCTATATTAATGAATGGCAATCCTCTTACTGAGTCCTCCTCTTTACGTCTTCTTGGATTATCGCTTACTACTGACCTTTCATGGAAACCATATATACAATTGATTGCTAAATTAGCTTCTGCTAAGGTTGCTTCTCTTTATCGTGCTCGCCATTTCCTTACTTCTGACTCCATTCTCTACCTCTACAAATCTCTTATTCGCCCTTGTATGGAATACTGTTATCATATTTGGGCTGGTTCTTCTAACGATTCGCTTTCTCTTCTTGACAAGGTCCAAAAACGCATTGTAAATGTTGTTGGACCTGGACTATCTGCTAAACTTGAACCTCTTTCCCATTGTCGTAAAGTTGCATCTCTTTCTCTTTTCTACAAATACTATTATGGTCACTGCTCAAAGGAGTTATCATCTCTAGTTCCATCAACTAAAATTCATTCTCGTTTTACTCGTCATTCAGCTAAGTCTCATTCGTTTACTGTATCTGTCCCTGCATGCTCTAAAAACTTTTATTCATCTAGTTTTTTTCCCCGCACTTCAATCCTTTGGAACTCTCCCCCTTCTTCATGTTTTCCTGACTCATACAACCTTCAACTTTTCAAGTTTTCTGTCAACCGTTTCCTTGCTCTATAACTCTGTTCTTTTTTTTCTAGTAACTCCCAACTTAATAGTGGTTGCTTGCAGCCTTGATGGGAGTAAATGCAAATAAAAAAAAATTAAAAAAAAACTGCAAATAGACCAGTAATTCTAATTATATTTTTATCCTCAAGAAAATAACTTAGTTAAATGGGTTCCTATGGCCAAATTTGAATAAAGTTTATGAACTCTAGAAAAATAGCGTTCAACACTATGTTTAGTACTATTCTATGTAACATAATGCAATCATCCTCTAAAAGTGCACTATAGATATCATCCTCTAAAAGTGCAATATTTGTGGAAGAGTAAAATGTTCTAAAGCATAACTGACCATTATGCTAAAAAAATATATAATTTTTTTTATTGTTTTATAATGATCAGGAAAACATTATTTTGACTACAAATTCAATAAAGCTCAATGCATTCAGGCTGTATATTGTATTTTCTAAATTTAAATTTTTGTCAAAATGATTTTTAATTCACAGTTAATTTTTTAAATTTTTATTATATTTGTATTATATTAGTTTTAGAAATATTCTTTTTGCAAGTTTAAAGTATCATTTCTATTATATCCAACAAATCCTGTAATATTAATATCTTATTTACTTATACATTATTTTCTGCAATAAAACATTCAAGATTCTTTTCGTAAAATAAATTAATTCATTTTACATATAAAATATTTATTTTTATTTAATATATGAAATATAAAAAATGCTTAACTGATGTATTTCTAATATACTAACTTCATAATAAAAAAGTCTAAATTTAGATAAACATGCTAAATATTACATATTTAGCATGTTTATATATATTAATAAAAGTATATTTTTACAATAAATTTAAATAAGTATACATTTATTTTTGTAGAGGGAATGCATCGAATAAGAATTTCAGATGTTACTTACTTTACTAAGATTCCAGTTCAACCTATTAGTTTTCATGATGCAGAACAAATTTTAGGGTATTTTTTATTTTGTAAAATTTGAATGTTTTATTTTTTTATTGTTCGTCTATTGGATAATTTGTTATAATTTTGAAGATATATACTTTATATAATTATGGCACAGATTTTTATCATAATCAGCCCCCATTATTTTCATAACAAAAAAATAATTTGTTTAAATAAATTTTAAACTCTTTTTAACAATCCATTTTCACTATTTGGTTTTATAAAACTTTACTCATTTAAAATTGTATTTAGAATATATTTTGATGAAGTTTTTAATTTCTCTAATTTTTCATAATGCTATTTTTTTTTGTATAAATAAATTTAATTTTTTTTTAATGATGGATTTAATGAATTTATATGCAGTATTTATATTTATACTTATTCATTTTTCATATTTACAAAAATTAATTTTATATTTATAAATTTCTTATTCTTTTTTTTTACATACATTTCTTTTTAAGCTATTTTTGGTTTACCTGTTTACTGGTAAATTTTAATTAATTTAAAAATTTATTAAATTTTATTAATCAGATAAATTATTAAATTTTACCATTACCCACACACTTTTGTTTTTATAAAATGCCTCTGATCATCATCATCATCATCATCACCCTCATCATCATCATCATCATCATCATCATCATCATCATCATCATCATCATCATCATCATCATCATCATCATCATCATCATCATCATCATCATCATCATCATCACTATCAAAAAAGTAAATAAAATTTTTAAAAGCTGCGTTGTAAATTTTTTCAATTTTGTTGTTTTTCACCAAAATTACCTCTCAATAAGTAGAGTTTTGATAAATTCTTCATAAGAAGTTATCTTATAAAAATTAATCTTCATAAGAAGTTATCTTATAAAAATTAATCTTCATAAGAAGTTATCTTATAAAAATTATTCTTCATAAGAAGTTATCTTATAAAAATTATTCTTCATAAGAAGTTATCTTATAAAAGTTAATTTTCATAAGAAGTTATCTTATAAAAGTTAATTTTCATATGAAGTTATCTTATAAAAATTGCACTGCATTTACTTTCTTTTTTATTTTTTTTAATTTTGTATAATTATTGGTAATATACTGGTTCATTTGAATTTTATTATTTACCAGATTACTATTAAATAAAAATGTTGATATGGTTGAAAACGATTATGTGCTCGTGTTCTTTTTTTCTTTTTTCAATATTTCTTTTTTGTGATAATTGTAAAAACTTCAAGTCTTTTCTAATAAAAAAAAGGCAACAGTTTAACTCTGAAGCAACATATTTGATCTAGTCTTAAGTGTTTCATTGAAGCTAATTGTTTTATGGCCTTGTTTTTCTATTTTTCTCAAACAATTCCTGATCCTGGTTTTTAGTTAGTAACCAGTATCAGTTGTTTAGTTATATTTCTCATTTAAAAACTCTCCAAATTTCTTCTCTAGAACAAGCTTCTGACATGTTTGCTGAATTTAATTTTTAGTACCAGTAGTTTTTTTGTTTTTTTTTTATCCAATCTGCAACTGATTTAGCAGAGCACACTGATGTGATATTTTTAAATAAATGGAACCCAATTACTAGATTATAGGCTCATTGGGATCACTTTTTTATTGGTAGCCATTCTACTTAGTATAAGACTTGATAATTTCAAACATTATACCCTATTTGGTTTACAGTTTCACCTAATAAAAACTTTTAACCTTTTTTACCCGCTGCAATAGTTGACATCTGGTCTTTTTAATAATTTAAGTTTTTACTAGTTAGAAGCAAATTTCAAAGTGAAGTAGCATCAACAATAAAATCAGAAATTTTATTATTTTGTAATAACTTTTTTTTTTTTTAAACATCTTCGCTTCCAACAAGGCTGCCAGTAACCAGTAATTAGAGTTTGAAGTTACTGGAAGAGAAAAGATGAAGGTTGTAGAGCAAGATAACGATTGACAGACGACTTAAGAGATTGCAAATTATATGAATCAGGAAAGTAAGATTGAGGAAGCAAATTCCAAAAAACTGATGTTTGAGTAAAAAAACTAGAGGAAATAGAGTTTTTGGAGCACTTAGGAACAGTCACAGAAAAAGGATGAGAATTAATTGAATGATGAGTAACACGAGAATAAATTTTAGTAGGTGGCACAAGAGGCGCTAGCTCTTTAGAGTAGTGCCCATTATAGTATTTGTAGAAAAGAGAAAGAGAAGCAACATTACGACAATGTGATAGTGGTTGAAGGTTAGCTGCAAAAGCAGGTCCAACTATGTTTACAATGCGTTTTTGCACCTTGTATAAAAGAGAAAAAGCATCATTAGAAGATCTGCCCCAGGATATGGCAGCAGTATTCCATACAAGGCCAGATTTGAGATTTATAGAGATAGAGAATAGAATTCATAGTAAGAAAGTGTCGAGCTCGATAAAGAGATGCAACTTTAGATAAAGAGATACAACTAATTAACTGACGACTTAATCATTTTAAAATCAACATCAGAGCCAATCAACATTGCAATAAAACTAATGGCTGACTGCATTTTAAATATTAAATTGAGAATCATTTTATCAGATTTATTGGTTCTTGAAATATTAACATTCGTTAAAAAAAAGTTGTAAACATCATTTTTGTTATATTTTTATTTCCAAAGTTTTTATCAGCTCATCAATTATGCAAATGCTTTAATTGCAAAATGGATAGTAACTATCTGGTTTGTTATAAGACTTTCAACATTCTCAAATTTACATGCTCAGTCACATAGATACCACAAAATGTGGTGACTGACTTGCTGATACTATTTTGAGCCATATTTTAAAAAGTATAAAAATGTATAAAATTCTATAAAAAAAGTAAAAACTCTGATATTTAGTTACTAGTTGTTAAGTTATTACCAATTTACTTTTCCACCTGCAACTTTTATTTCCACCTGACTTTTATTTCCACCTGTGACTTTTATTTCCACCTATGACTCAGTCATAGTGTATCAGTTGATATTCAGTTAGTTGATATCCAGGTCAGGTCAGGTTTTCCTGCTACTGGTAACATGTAACCCAGTACAACCTGCTTCATGTCCTGCTGCCTTGTAGGATACGCTTTTTTAGGCAAAGGCTAGGAGAAGTTAACTCCGAATTAAAACACCCCCTGCCTTGGGGCTCTTGGTTGAGTAAAGGCTAGAGATGGTGTCTCGATAAAAATACTCATCTTGGGCAGATGTTACATGCATCCAGCTGCTGTCTTGTAGAAGGCCTCCTAGGCAAAGACTTAAGGGGTAAACAGATTCTATCTGTTGACCAGCCTCGCACCCCTTCCTCATCTATTAGGCTGGTGCAGATGTATTCTTAATACATTGTTTCCAGTTTAGGATGTTGAACGCTGGATCTTCTTGACTCAATGCGTGGGTATTGCTTGTGTCTCTATTTTTATGACTGGGCAACTCATTCTATTATCTCCTAATGAGGGTACAGCTCTAAAACTCAGTTTTATGGTTCTGAGGCCGGCTGGTAGTCAGGTTTCCCGAACTCTGTGGTAGCTCTCAGAGAGGCTGATTCCATCAGCAGCCGAAAAATATCAGAGTACTAACAGTGCCATGTTGCGCATGGATGGTGTCCCTGTTTGTACTTTTGGTGTGCATTGCAGAGGCCACATTTGGAGCCCTTTGTTACGGCTTAGGGTTTATTAAGAGTAATGAGGCTATTGCTTAGTTGTTAAATAGTGTACTGAGTACTATCTATACTTGAGTCAAGTTCTTTATAAATTTAAAATGACTAAAGTACCTAAAACTAAAAAACACAAAAAACCATTGTCATCACCAAGTTCTCTAAACCTATCATTTACTAATATTCGTGGTCTTCGAAGTAACTTTTCTTCTGTTGAGTATTATCTCTTGCAAAGTTCACCAGACCTACTTGCTCTTTGTGATTTAAGTTTGGCTGTCCCATCTTGTGATCTTAGTGTTGATGGTTATCTTCCTTTAATTCGTAAAGACTCCAATAATCACATGCTTGGCCTGGGCATCTACATTCGTAAGAACTCACCCATTTGTCGTGAAACTAGGTTTGAATCTACAGACTATTCATTTATGTGCTTTCGTTTAGCACAACTTCACTCTATCGCCTTTCTCTTTGTTCTATATCGCTCTCCTTCATCCCAAAATTGCACTATTCTTGATGTTATTTCTGATCAAATTGACCAAGCCCTCTCTCTTTATCCATCGGCCAATATCGTCGTTGTTGGTGACTTTAATGCCCATCACACCGATTGGCTTGGCTCTAGTGTCAGTGACTCTGCTGGCGATAAGGCCCTCAACTTTTGCCTTTCTCAATCTCTAACTCAAATAGTCAACTTTCCAACTCGTTTTCCAGACAACCCTAATCATTTACCTTCTCTACTCGACTTATGTCTTGTTTTGGATCCTAGTCAGTGCTCAATTTCTCCACATTCACCCTTAGGTACTTCTGATCACGGTTTGATCTCTCTAAAACTATTATCAAATTCTTCTACTTCATCAGAATCCCCCTATCATCGTACCACATACAACTACCTTAAAGCTGACTGGGACTCTTTCCATGATTTTCTTCGTGATGGCCCTTGGGTAGAAATCTTTCGTCTTCCTGCTGACAAATGTGCTTCTTACATAACTTCGTGGATTCAGGCTGCCATGGAATCTTTTATTCCCTCTCGACGATTCCAGGTTAAGCCTCACTCTTCTCCTTGGTTTTCCTCACATTGCGCTGCAGCAATTTCTAATCGAAACCGTTACTTCCATATCTATCAGCAAAACAATTCTCCAGAAAACAGACATCTGTTCACTATCGCCAGAAACCATTGTAAAAAGGTTTTGTCTGACGCCAAAACTCGCTATTCCCAGGTCATTAAATCTCGTATCTCATCACAAAAATTAGGCTCTCGAGACTTCTGGAGAATCTTTAACAGTATCAATAATAAGGGCAAATCTGTTATTCCTTCTCTCTTGTATGGTTCAGACTTTGTCACCTCACCTAAAGACAAAGCTGAATTGTTTGCTAAGAACTTTTCATCAATATCATCTCTTGATTCCACTAGTTGCGTTTTACCTGACATAGCCGTCAAACAGGTTGATCCCTTGCTTGACATTCGCATCACTTCAGCTTCTGTATCTAAAGTAATTTCCTGCTTAGACTCTTCAACAGCTTGTGGTCCTGACAACATTCCTGTTGTAGTTTTGCAGAGGTGTTCTCCGGAGCTTTCATCCATACTTTCTAAACTATTTAACAAGTGCTTATCAGAGTCTTGTTTTCCATCATGCTGGAAAGCAGCATCTGTTATCCCTATTTTCAAAAATTCCGGAGAGCGATCTGATTCATCTAACTACCGTCCCATTAGTCTTCTTCCTGTCATAAGCAAGGTTTTTGAATCTTTAATTAACAAACACTTAATCTCTCATCTTGAATCAAATAACTTACTTTCTGACCATCAATATGGATTTCGGTCTTCTCGTTCTACAGCTGATGTGCTAACAGTAATAACCGATAGGTTTTACCGTGCATTAGATAGAGGTGGAGAGGTTAAGGCTATCGCACTTGACATTTCTAAAGCTTTTGATAAAGTTTGGCATGCTGGGCTTCTCCATAAGCTTTCTTCTTATGGTGTAGCTGGTAACGTCTTTAAGATTATTGAGTCCTTTCTTTCCAATCGTAGTATAAAAGTTGTCCTCGATGGACAACACTCTTCTTCACATCCTGTAACTTCAGGGGTTCCTCAAGGTTCAATCCTTGGCCCTATACTCTTTTTAATTTACATTAACGATCTTCCAGATATTCTCACATCTAAGGTGGCATTATTCGCTGACGACACTACCATTTACTCTTGTCATGATAAGAAGCCTACACTCTCTGATTGCTTGGAGGGGGTATCTGAGCTTGAAAAGGATCTCACTTCTGCTACAGCATGGGGCTCACAGTGGCTGGTGAACTTTAATTCAGATAAAACTCAATTTTATTCGGCCAATCGTTATCGTAATAATTTAGATCTTCCTATATTTATGAATGGTAATGTACTAGATGAGTCATCTACCATTCATCTTCTAGGATTAACTCTTACTTCTGATCTTTCTTTTAAACCGTATATCAAATCCATTGCAAAATTAGCATCTGCTAAGGTTGCATCTCTTTATCGAGCTCGACACTTTCTTACTCCAGATTCTATTCTCTATCTCTATAAATCTCAAATCCGTCCCTGTATGGAATACTGTTGCCACATCTGGGGCGGATCTTCTAATGATGCTCTTTCTCTTTTAGACAAGGTGCAAAAACGAATTGTAAACATAGTTGGATCTGCTCTGGCAGCCAATCTCCAACCTTTGTCACATCGTCGTAATGTTGCTTCTCTTTCTCTTTTCTACAAATACTATAATGGGCACTGCTCTAAAGAGCTAGCGTCCCTTGTGCCATCTACTAAAATTCATTCTCGTGTTACTCGCCATTCAATTAAGTCTCATCCTTTTTCTGTGACTGTTCCTAAGTGCTTCAAAAACTCTTATTCTTCTAGTTTTTTTCCTCGAACATCAGTTCTTTGGAATTCGCTTCCTTCATCTTGCTTTCCTGATTCATATAATTTGCAATCTTTTAAGTCATCAGTCAATCGTTATCTTGCTCTACAGATTTAGTCTTTTCTCTTCCAGTAACTTCCAACTCTTATAGTGGTTGCTTGCAGCCTTGTTGGAAGTGAAGATGTTAAAAAAAAAAAAAAAAAAAAAAAAAAAAAAATATCTTAGGGAAGTAATTCTAAATCACATGTTTAAACTCAAAATCTGTTTTAATTATTTAATTCCAATGTTAAGTCTTCTTAGCATATCTTGCCTGCATTTTTTCTCATGATTTGAAACAATCCTTAAAAGTTTGTGTATAAATTTTTGTGTTCTTATGATTTGAAATACTCCTTAAAAGTTTGTGTTTAAAATTGTTTAGCATTTACTTATTTGGTTGATACATACATCCAATTGGGTATAGTTAATATTTTATCATTTGATCTGGATAGCTGAATATCTATTTTACTAACTTTAAATATTGTTATTAAGTTTACATTTAAGTTAAGTAATTGTTAAGCTTCCATGGTATTATTTAACATATTTATGTCAAAATGCAGGGCCGATGACACTTGGGAGTGGTTAGGGGACACTGGCTCCCTCACTTTTCTTCTCAAGGACTTTTTTTTATTTGCTTCTTGTAACTTGTTATTAAAAGTTTAATAACAAGTTACAAGAAGCAAATAGTTATGAGTATGGTTTTAATAATGGAATATTTACAAAATGATCCATAACAAGATATATAACTATAAAATAGCACAGTGTGTAAACATTCTTCTTTAAAGTTTTTGTAGTCGAATCAGTTTTTTACTGTCAATTTTTGACTATAAGATATGGACATACAAATATTGTAAAAAAATCATTAGTTTTTACCTCAAATGATATAAAATTTTATGATTTTTTTTTAGTCATTTATTCTGCATATTTGTAGCTCATTATATTTCCATAGATTATACAAATTATTTCATTGATCAGTAATCAGTAACCAATTAATCAAATTATAAATAGATGCTTTTATCATATTTAGATTTATGTTTTTATTTTTGAAAAACATTTAATTCGTGCTACTATGTCGCTACTAATTGAAATTTTTATACTTTATTTTCAAGGCATTAAAATATTTATTTACTTTATTTCAACGCCACCTCTGTGCAAGTTTTATAACATCAGTAAGAATTGAGGCATGAACTTCCTTTCAAATGCTCCTCCGCGGTACCCTGTGATAAGACCATAAGGACTTCTTGAGACACCTAAAATAAAAAAAATTAAAATAGATACTTTTTTTGAATTAGTTTTATCTTTTAAAATTTGTATATTGTAAATTGTAACAAAAAAATCTTTTACATGAAATATATAATATATACATAATGATATACATAACGTTACTGTCCAAAAGATCTGACTTCTCACAATTTTTATAGGTTACTTATAAGTGCAAAACTTGCATGCTGAGAACATACTAAATAACCATGTGCTGCACATTGTATAGTTATCACCAATAGAGAAAATATCTTATGTGCTCAATATGCATCAAAATTATGTGTAATTCAATCATTTGTATTATCTTAGAGTCTTTATCTTAGAATATTTTTAAATATTTTTTTGAATTTAATTTATCATTTAAAAAACATGGTTTCAATATCACTTGCCAAATGTGATGTTGAAACCATGTAACAACAAGTACAACTTTTAATGAATGACAGCAAGTCTGAACGAATGCTGCAATTTAAAATGTTTAAGACATCTGTTTATAACGGCATTACCCCAGAAAAATTCTTTGGAAGACTAAGATTACCATTCTAAAAATTGACACAATACAATGTTTGTTATGTGATGAATATACAGATTTTGAGCTCACAAATACTTACTCAACCGTCTCCTAGTATGAATGTTAGTGAGCACTTTGAAGATGCCAATGACTTTAAACTTTAATTGTGCTGCAATAAAGCGATGCTTTTTTTTAAAATTTCTGCAAAGTGTATGGAAGTTTTGAAGAAAAATGTGTTTACTTGGTTTTCATTAAACAATGTTATTATCTCATGGCTCAAGAATTCACCCAATTATAACCCTATTGAAACTATTGTATAAAATCTTTTTGCTTCAATATACTGTGAGTCTCTTTTTGCTTCATCGCAATAAATAAAAGTTGTTCTAAAAGCTTGTACAAAGTACTAAAACATGTTTTTTACCAGGACTTTTTAATTTTTTTATGTTAATTTATGCTATTTTTTGAATTAAAACTAAATAAAAAAATAAATGCCTTCTCTATGCTGTAAAAAAATATAGTTTTTTGCTATAAATAGTGAGAGGTCAGATCTTTTTTCCCATAACTGCATTAAAAATATTTATTTTAATTAAATAGTTTTTTGAATTTGTTTTTTTATAAATATCCATAATATTCAAGTTATATTCATAAGTTACATAAGATTATATTCATAAGATTTTTTTTGAAGTGGTTTAACCTATGAGAATTGATAATGTTAACAAGTTGATTAACATTTGTATTTGCACTTAAGAGTGTTATGGTCTTAACTATTGTGCGGACCATTGTGTAAACTAATTCCCGCATTTTTCTCATATAATAGTTTTTTCTTTGTTAATGGATTGGTTAGCATAATTTGGTCCATAATCTTTCAGGTTAATCATTTTACATTAGTTACATTAGTTGAACTTTGTTATCAAATCAATAAACTAAAACAAGAAGTAGTTTATTCTGAAATTATTTGAGTTCAGACATATATATCATTTGAAAATATTATGATTCTGATGTTCCAAAAATTTTTACTTTCTTAAAAGATATATATGTTGTTCAGGATTTAAATGATGTCGCTTTTTCAAAGAAAAGTTATTTTTTTAGATTTTTTTGTCAAGTTATTCAAACACCATGTCAAATGTAGATTTTTTGGCAAGTTACTCTAACACCATGTCAAACTCAAATTACAAACATAAATCTGGAGCTCAAAATAGAAAACTTAAAAATAAGATAAGATCAAAAGAATCTTTTAATAACCAATCAATAACCTAATTTTTCTGATATGGAAATGCAGATTCTTCTAATGGTTATATTGGGGACACAGAGAGCTGTAGCATTGATTTCAGAGCTGAAGATCATTTTGAAATAGATTCAAGGTGAAAAATCAGAAAAAGGAAATGCGCATGGATCGACTGCTTCTGATGGACAAGACACAAGAGACACAAGTCTAATGATGGTGTGGCAGAAAAAAGAATTAAATGCAGATGATACTTCTGATTCTAATGTAATCAAAAACAGAGATAATTCTTGATGACCCTGGTACATGGCCCAAATTAGTTTCAAATTGACAGTGCCAATGTATAGTAACATCTTACAGCTTTGGGGAAGTTAGGCAGATATATGAAAAATTAAATTTTTTAAAATTATCTTAAAAGATTTTGCAAAGAAAAAATATTTTCAAAAAGCATAAGGTCTTGGTTTGTGGGGGTCATGGTTTATACATATATATATATATATATATATATATATATATATATATATATATATATATATATATATATATATATATATATATATATATATATATATATATATATATATATATATATATATATATATATATATATGCTAACCTAGCTATGGTCTAGAAAGTTGTTTTTTTATGTACTAATTTAGGAAAGTATTTACTTTTATGGATGAACAATGTCAACTATAATTATAAAAATTAGCAGGCCCTATTTTTATTCAAAGAAAAAGTTTTTCAAAATTATGTGATGTAGGTACTCAAATAAAGCGAAATTTTATAAAAATTTTAAAAATAATAATTTTTTCATATAAAAATTACTATTTTAGATTTTATTGCATAATAACTATAGTTTTGTAACGAAAAGTGAAAAAGGTGCATTTTTACATGTTTTTTTAAAACAATTTTTTTCGGCAATATGATTTTTATAAAACGATTATTATTTTCGAATTTTTTTATAAAATTTCGCTTCTTTTGAGTACCAGGTTGACCTACTTTTGAAAAGCTTTTTTTCTCCAAAATATTAAGGTACCGGTAATTTTCCCAATAAAGTTGCGCCCTTTAAATCTATTACAATCATTCTCATATTTGATAGTATCAATATTAACAACTATTAGCAATGTTTAGACCCTGTAACAAGAAAATGACCCATCCTAATATATATATTTATTTATATTTGTATATATATATATATAAATATATATATATATATATATATATATATTTATATATATATATATATTTATATATATATATTTATATATATTTATATATATATATATATATATATATATATATATATATATATATATATATATATATATATATATATATATATATATATATATATATATATATATATATATATAGAGATATGTATATATAGAGATATATATATATAGAGATATATATATATATATATATATATATATATATATATATATATATATATATATATATATATATATATATATATATATATATATATATATAGATAGATATATAGATATATATATATATATATATATATATATATATATATATATATATATATATATATATATATATATATAGATATATATATATATATATATATATATAGATATATATATATATATATATATATATATATATATATATATATATATATATATATACATACATATATATAAATATATGTGTGTGTGTGTTTGTGTGTGTGTGGGGTGTATTAGTATTATAAAAGAGGCATTTATGAATCTAATTATTTTACTATATACTTTTAGATTCATGGATGGTGATGTTTATGAACCTGAATGGGATGGAGGATTAAACATAACATACAGAATTATTTCAAAAACACCAAGGTAATTAACTTATATTGTTCATCAATCTATAGGAAATTATTTTTATTATTAGTTGGTTATATTAATATTTTTTTTTCATCCAACTTTTAAAAAGTTCTGAAAAAAAACAACGATGGAGTTAGTAGGCATATGCTCACTAACCAAAATGGGTTAAATTGTAAAGGTTTTAGATTTTAATGCAATGAGATATTTAGCATTTGGTCATTTTTACTGTCATTGTAATGAATATGTTTGATAATGTCCCAGTGGTAAAAAGCTTGCTTTGTAAGTAAGATTCACTGAGACGGAACCATATTCCTTGTAAAGAGTCACAGAGTTTGAACTTGGTAGTATTGCCCTCAACTTGTTTTAATTTGCTGTTTATCAGATGTGTTTATCAGATTCTGCAAATTACAAATTTGTTCATCAAGATTTGTAATTTTTCAGTTTTAGGGTTGAGAGTTAAGGGTAAATGTAATTATATGGTCCACATGAGGTTTCTATTTAGAATGGTACACATAAAATACTCTAAAAGCAGTTGTAAGTTTGTAGCATATAAGTGTTAGCTTTTGATATTTCAGTTTTTACTTACTAGAGACAAAATCTCATTTGTGTATTATCTCTTTTGTGTTATCCTGGGAAAATAATAACAGTACTCAGCTACTGTCTTGCAGAAGGCCTGCTAGGCAAAGTCTTTATCTAATAGAATGTCAGTAACTCTTTTAATTACTTCTTTTTATAAAGATACAGTTTATACAGACATAAATCTGTGTTACGTTGTTTCCTGCCAAGGTTGCCAATCTTCTTCACTGGATTTTTTTTGTGTCTTCTTAGTAATGACTATGCAACTCTTTCTGCTATTTTCTAATAAGGCTTTAAAACTTAGTTTTATGGTTATGAGTCTTGATAAGTAAGATTTTTTAAGTGTGGTAGCTCTCAGAAATGCTACTGAAATAACATAGTATTAACAATATTTAGCAGGGAAAGCTAGTATCTTGTTAGTGCTTTTAGTTTTTTTTTGTGGCCACAACATAAGGTGTCTTTTATTATGACTTTGGGTTGGTTAAAAGGAATATGATAACTCCATAGCTTATTGCTTAGAACGTCATGCACTATTTATGATTGAATAATGTTATTAATTTTATAAAGTTATTAATTTAGTAAATTAATTAGTTGTTTAATAATAAAGATATATAATAATAATGAGAAAAGTTTAAAAAAATTGTTTAATAATAAAATTAATAAATTAATAATAAAATTATTAATTTAAAACATGAATAATCTAAACATGTTAAACAAAAAAAAAGCCAACATTATCACTAAATCATTTCAATTTATTTTTTTTTCAAATTTTTGAGATCTTTGAAGTAACTTTTCGACTATTGAATCTTACCTCTTTAAGGAATTAGAGTTCACCAGACTTATTTGCTTTTTCTAAGAGTATTATAAATTATTGCTATTTTATCTTCGGATCTCAGTGTTAATAGCTATTATCCTTTGAATTCCAAAGACTCATTAATCACATGTTAGGTCTAAGTATATGCTTATGTATCAATCATCTATTTATTGGGAAATCAAGCTTGAATCCTATTAAACTATTTTTTAAACTTATTTTCTATTGTAATTATCTATCCTCACTCTTTGATTTGTGTCTTGTCTCTGATTCTAGGCTGTGCTTAGTTTATCTTTGTTCCACTTAAGGTCAGATCATGCTATGATCTCAATAAAACCTTCTTGTATTTTTTTTACATCAGGTTCTTCTTGATTACTTTTTCATCTTCTTCATTGATTCATCAGATTACTTATTAAAACTACTTTAATGATTCGGATTCTTTTCATAGTTTTCTTAATGAGATGGCCTATGGACTAATATTTTTTTATTTTCTGCCGAAAATTGAGCCTCCTATATAATTTCCTGGGTTCAGGCAGACATTTTATATCTACATGTCAGTTTCAAGGCAAACCTCTACTCCACATCTTGTGCAACTTTTAATTGTAATTATTTCTTTCATCTTTTCCACAAAATAAAGAAAAGAAGTTCTCTTTTAAACAAAAAAGAACTTCTTTTCATTGCAAGAAATGCAAAAAGGTATTGTCTTCTTGGATTATTCTTGATTGCTTATCTTATATAGAAATCAAATAAATAATTCATTTGAAAGTTAGTATCTTATAAGGTTGCCTTTCTTTTTTTGTACTTGCCATTTTCTTATTCCTAATTCCATTCTCTACCTCTATAAATCTCATATTTCTTCTTATATGGAGCATCATTTTCTTATTTGGGCTGGTTTTTCTAATAAGGCCCTCTCTCTTTTAGACAAAGTCTAAAAATGCATTGTAAATGTTGTTGGATCTGCTCTGGCTGTCAAGCTTAAGCCTCTGTTTCATTGTTGTAAGGTTGAATCTCTTATTTCCATACTCAAAAAACATTTTTTCATCTAGTTTTTTTCATCAAACATCAGTGCTTTTAGATTTTCCCTCATCTTTATGTTTTCTTAACACGGACAATATTTTTTTATTGTTGACACAACAATATAAATTTTATATAAGTCAAATAATATAAAATTTATTTTTTAGTTAAAGACCAAGGAAGTAAAATAAATCTTATTTTACTTCCTTGGTCTTTAATTCTCTCTTTTTGTTTAATGTTCAAGTTGATTAGTGATTTGATTGCAGTAGTTGATTGTTAACTTTTGACTTAATTAGTGGATAATTGCAGTTATAAGTGTATTAGTGTTTAAAAAAAATTTCTGATGAAAGTTCATTTTAAAATCTAGATGAAATTGAAATGATGAACAAAAAAGACAAGGTGTAAAGTCTTTGGCTGCCCTTTTAAAATAGCAGCCAAAGATTTTTTTACAATTTACCATTTTTTTCATCACAAAACAAAACAAAACAAGATTGTGACAATTTAGCTAGAGATTAGCTAGAGATTAGTGCTGTGAATTCTGAAGATGAATTCAAAAAATATAATTTTGAACTCTAACTGTAAATAATTTCATTGAACTCAAAAAATATGATTTTGATGTATAGAAAAACATTTAATTCATCAAAACAAATGAATGAATTTGAATAAATGAATGAGTTCGAATGACAGTCTTCTGTGAAGCATTGCTATTGGAAATGCCAGAATTTTTTGCTAATTAATGCTAACTCTTCACTATGATTATAATAATATCATTGTTAATAAAAACCATTCCATTCAATGGTAGGTAGAAATTTCAGTTCTTTTTTCAGCTGTCTATACAAATTTTATAATTCTTGGCATTTTGTGAAATTTTTGTGAGTTGTCTTTTTTGTATAGCTGTTGAATGCAGGTATGCAAACAGGATCAATTAGAGAAATGAGTGAGCTAAGTTTTTGTATGTCAGTTAAGACCCTTGGCTTTGAAATTTAAATTGAAATCATAATCCTTGAGTACATAGATATATAAGACCAAGCATGTAATCAACGGTCATGATTGTTGACCCTTTTTAAAAAGTAAACAAAAACAAATGACTTTTTTTTTTGTTAACTTTTGAAACAAATGTGTTTATCAGTATTACTGTTTTTGAAGTTTTCAATCAACATTGGATTTTTCTAAAAAATTAATATTGTATAATAGTTATATTGTATTAAAAAAGTCAACAGTCAACCATAGTTATTTTTTCATGATCTATTGAAAAAAAAAAACAATTTTAAAAAATTTAAAAAAAGCCATAAATTTTTAGAATCAACATATTTGATTGCCAGAGATTGCATAATAAAACAATGAAACCTTTCTTCCATTATTTTATTTTTCTTGAATAGAAAATAAAAAAAAGCTGCTGTCCTATTGAAATAATTTTTGCAAAGAAAAAAGTAACTCTGTCAATTACATCTGTTTATAAACATATTACATTATATTATATTTAATTTATTATTATATTATATTACATTATATTATGAATAATGTATACGTTTACTAAAATAGTTCATTAGTTACATCACTACAATTAAAAAATATTAATATCCAACTTTTTAAATATGTGCAAATCTTAATACATTTACAATATTTGTATGTAATTTCACACATATGGTATCATACCATTATGCAGTTTATGCTTATAGATGCAGGAAAAAATAAATTAAATATATAAAAAGATTTAAATAGTACACAAGAATGAATGAATTAATTTAAAAAATCGAATATGAAATCCAGCTGGAAAGAAAGTTCTCAATAAGAATCATGCATCAATTGTAGTTGTAAAAGAAGTAATTTGAAGAGGTTTTTAAAGTCAGGTTTGCCACCCATTTTTTAACATCAAGAAATTAATCTTGAGTACTTTTCTGAAGAATTAATAGCACTTAAACATAAAGTGCTAAACTTATCCAGAAACCCAAAGTAATTTTTTTTACCTTCGAAGTTTCCTAATAAACTTTATTTAGAATTTCTGTTATTCAATTCATCAGTCTTTTTTACTATTTAATTTGTGTAGTTTTTCTGTAATTTATTATAACTTGATTATAGTTGTTATTTTGTCAAAAAAAAAAAAAAAAAATACTTTAGTTGTTACAGCGTAACTTTTTTTCCCCTAGAACTATACGATTAATTGTTAATAATCCTAAAGAAGTTCGACCTATATATAATGTTGTTGCAACAATTAAAGGAGACATTGAACCAGGTTAATACAGTTCTTGTATTTTTTTTATTGTTTTATTGTTTAGTTTGGCTCTTCTACTTTTTTAGTTGTTATTTTTTTTCAATTATTATATAGAGTTAAATTTTTTTTAAATAAATCATTAAATCTATTTAGATCGCATTATTCTTGTTGGTAACCATAGAGATGCATGGGTTTTTGGTGGAGGTGATCCATCAAGTGGAACAGCTGTATTAATGGAAACAGCTAGAGTTATTTCAACTATGTTAGCTGAAGGTAAATTATCTCTTTTTTTTCACTAAATAAACTGTATCAAACTGACTACTGAACTAAATAAGCATCAAATTACTAAATAGAATCTTAAAGCTACACTGCAGGCCCAAAGTTTGAGACCATTATAAAAAAAAAAAATTAACACAAGTGAACATGTAGAAGTATTTGAAAAATCAGTGAATCATGATTCCAAACAAGTTGCTTGTAGTCATGAGATCATTATATTGCTAATGATTTCCATTACCATTAAATTTTTAGTACCATTCAATTGTGAGCTAAATAATTCTTTATTGTCCTTAAGAATACATTTATGTTCCTCTTTATTTTAATGGTAATATCAATTTTAACTATTGTTAGACTCTAAAACTATAGAAACCATGACAACCAAACCATGATAGAGTCTGATGTTATGCACTTAAGAAACATTTTCTTTTTGTTGCCTTGGTGAATGTAAATTTTAATTTTTGTCATTCTAAAGTACTTTTGCAAAATCATCAATTGTCCAATCTTTTGCAGAAATGGAAAATTTTTTTTATTATTATTTTAAAGTATTTCAGACAGCAACTCAACTTAAAAAATTTCTTGTCTTGTATTTAGAGATATTATTATATTATATATTTTTTTCACTTAAATGTTTATTTTTGTGTTGTGATTTCTGAATTGCTGTAAATTGCCTATATTTATCTGCTTCCTTGTCATTATCAGCTTTTTTTTTTTTGTGTATCCACAAATTGGACATTTCTTATATTGTTTCTTTGGTATAAACAATCTTTTTTTCTTAATGAAAGCTTGTTGCTTCTTTTCTTTTAGAATCATACATCCATCAGATGACCATTTTCTTTCTGTTCTTTTGGTATTAATTAAAATTGCTGTTAGAAATTAAATCAAATCTTTTAACTTGGCTTTTGTACAACTTACTCTTGTCCTTTTTGGTCCTTCACAAGCTGATAATTATGGGGTGTGAGGAAAGGAGTTAGCTCTAACTCTTTTTCTAGACACTGAAGATTTATCAGCTTGTGAAGGACCAAAAAGGACACTGCAGATTTATCAGCTGTTCCACTTTCTAATATTTTGTACTTGCTGATTCTTGAATATTTTTCTTAATGTTAGATATCAAAACATTATCCTAAATCTTTCTGCTTAGTTTCCAACCCCTTCTGCTTCTATTTTAACTTGTCAACGCAGAGGTTTTAGTTATTATTTCCTTTTCTATCTCTGCAATAAGAAATTTGCATAGAATTTGCTCCCATGATAAACTAACTCTGAGCTCTTCCAAAACAATCTTCATTAACTGTTTATTCAATTTTATTCATCAGTATAAACTGCAGTAGAATGTGTCTCTACCTCCTTCATAAATAGTTAACACCTTGTTTAAAAATAGTCAACAGCCTGTTTTTCTTTCAATCATCAATCTTTATATTTTTAAGATCATTCCAGTGTGTCAATAATTAAATAGCAGATATTATTTTTAAACATAAAACAATAAAAGTAATTATGGTTAAAGTTAATTTAATACATTCTCCTATAAATGAGATTGGTATACTTACTTAAAATTACCTACCAAGAAAATTATTTAAATTTTTTCCAAATAAAAAATATTAAAAATGATATACCTTTTCAGAATTGTTTTTACATTTCTACATTTTCACATATTTATATATTTTTTTAATGAAACAAAATGATTATACATGTTAAAACAGTTTAAATTTTAATAAAATAATACTTATATATTACTGCTGTTTATTTAAATAAAATTGTACATTTGTTTACAATTTCATAATAAAACCTGTTTTGTATTTGGTCTTTAACTTTTGACCCAGATAAAAATATTTATCATATAAGATGTAAATTGTATTTTAATGTTGCTGTTTTTAATTATTAATCTAGGTTGGCGTCCTAGAAGAACTATTATGCTATGCAGTTGGGATGCAGAAGAATATGGTTTGATGGGTTCTATTGAGTGGGCACAAGTAAAAATTAATTATTTGTTGTTTTAATGTATACAACTAGTACTTTTTAGTTATGGAATTTTTTGTTCTTAACTTGTTAGGAACTAAAAATTGCATGGGTTGCATGCAGCCACTAATTTGGCTTAAACTAACTAGACAGTAAAGTAGATGAAAGTAACAAAGAAAGCAAAGTGATGATAATTCGAAAAGTAACCATGGAAGTTTTTGTAGAAAAGAGAAAGAGTGCAACCACACGATGATGGAACAAATTCAAGCTTAGCAGGTAGAACAACCTCAAGAACATTTACAAAGCTTTAAAACTTGTCTAAAAGAAATCGGGCTTCATTAGAAAAACCAGCCTAAATATGAAAACAGTACTCCATACATATAGGCTAAACAAGAGATTTATATATTAAGAGCAGCAACCTTAGGGTATGCTAATTCTGCGATGAGTTTTATATATTGTTTCCTTGAGAAGTAAAAAGAGTCAGTAGTGAATGATAATCCGAGAAGACATATAGTAAAGGATTAAGTTAGAGTTTTTATCAATACTGGATGCAATTATATTTATCAAAAATAATGGAATTTGTTTTTAAATTTAATTTTTTTTAATTTATTATTAAATTTAATTAATCAATGGAATAATTATTAGCAGTAAACAGCTGAATGAATGAAGCCTATATATATATATATATATATATATATATATATATATATATATATATATATATATATATATATATATATATATATATATATATATATATATATATATATATATATATATATATATATATATATATATATATATATATATATATGTTCTAAACATTCAAAAAGTAATGACTTTTCATCATCAGTAGTGGTGGACTGATAGATACTTGTTTCATAAACAAGTTTATTTTAAAAGTTTGATTTGAAGTATACATTAAAAAAGAATTCTTTGTACTTTTACGTTTTTCATAATTCTGACTTTCATGAAGTAAGCCTATGGAGATGATCAGCAGGTCTGACTTTATTAAATATCTTTTATATGCAAAAACCATCAGTCTTTTCTTGTTCCCATCTAATGCACTTTTACTGTTTCCATCTAATTAGCTCTTTTACTGTTTCCATCTGATGCCCAATAAATTTTTATTAAAAAATTGGAACCACTGAAATCATTTTCCAGCAGACAGGAAAACAAGCTTTATTTAAGCTAGGTAGTAAACTAACTTAACTTGCAGTATTACAAATTATTTTTATTACAAAAATGTAAAATTTTGCTATAAAACCAGCTTTTGTAAACTTTTGTTGCATATGGACTCATGCTACTTTTTTAGTGAGCAATTTTTACTAAATATTTTTTGTTGAATGTTTTATTCAAAATAGTAAATAAATTGATATCCAAATCCATACTAAGTTGTAAATAAATTGATATTTTTTATTTTTGATCTAATGAATATTAATGATTTTAATGGCCTAAAATTTGGATGTTTTTCAGATGTTTCAGTGTACTAACAAAAAAAGAAAATAGTTTTTGAGATTTTGTTAGTAGTTTAGAAGTTAATGAAGAGAGTTTTTGACTGTGACCACAAGCCAAGAAGATTTTAAATGGGAAATAACATTAGCAACAGAAGCAGGAGTAAATTATGTCTAAAAGTTGATTAATCTGTTACTTTGGTATGACAGAAAGAGTGTTACCATTAGATTAAAGAGATGACTTGAAGGAAACATTGTTTGCAAAAGGTTCTGCTTTATCCTTGGAAAAGCAAATAAGATCAAAGGAGAAAATTAGAGGTAGAGTAAGACTTGATTTAAAACAGATAAGTTGAAATAAAAGCTTCCATACCTGAATCTGAATCCAGGAGATTATAAAAAAGGTCCTAAATTTAGCAGAGAGATATTAGACATCATAAAAAATCATAAAATGAGTCCCAGTTATTCTTAAGGTCATTAGAAATGTGATCATAGGTGAGTCTGAGGTAAATTAAGTATGAAAGATATTGAAGTATGAAGGTAAATGAAGTATGAAATAAAATTTTTATAATGATTATAGCATGCAGGAGAAACTGATCACCAACTAATATATATATATATATATATATATATATATATATATATATATATATATATATATATATATATATATATATATATATATATATATATATATATATATATATATATATATATATATATATATATATATATATGTATAAATATATATACAAATATATATATAAATATATATATATATATATATACATATACATAGACAAAGAAACTTACAAACAACTTATAAACTTATGTTTTATCAGTATAAACTGTTTGTAAGTTTCTTTGTCTATGTATATACATAGACAAAGAAACTTACAAACAGTTGTATACTGATAAAACATAACCTGAGACAAAAACAATTTGTTTAAAAAAAAAAAAAGTGATTTAATAAATATAATATTTATAATACAAACTTAATAAAAACAATTTAAGTGATCTGATATATCATATAAAAAATACTATTATATATGTAATATGTATCAATAAAAATACATCATTAAAAGAAACCATTAAGTGAAAAGCACAAAAGTTTTCAGTTCAACAGAAAAAAATGGGTACTTACACTTTAAATAAACTTTCAAGCACAAAAATAAAAACAAATAAAAATCAAAAATGTAGCTCTTACACAAACATAAAAAAAAGCTTTAAAAAGTATTTACTGTTTATAATGAGTAAAAATATTGAAATAAAAGAAGAAAAAAATAGCAAATATAATTTTATTGCAGTATGCAATACTATTATACTATACGATATTATTACAGCATATGCTATTATTACAGTATATCAGATATAAAATGTACAATAATAGTTTTATATTTAACGCTTTCTTTTTTAGGAATTTTATTCAGTATTGTCTCAGAGAGCAGTTGTTTATTTAAATGTAGATATAGCTGTTTCAGGTAGGAAGTTACTTTTTATTGAAATACTAATTTTTGAATTATAAAAACTCTGTTTTAATTTTTTTTATTTTTCCAAAATATTCAAGATTATGATTTTTATTTATTAATTTTTTTAGTGTTAATTTGCATAATATACATAAATTTGCATAATATAC
Source organism: Hydra vulgaris (assembly GCF_022113875.1). NCBI lineage: Eukaryota > Metazoa > Cnidaria > Hydrozoa > Anthoathecata > Hydridae > Hydra > Hydra vulgaris. The sequence goes on along the minus strand of NC_061161.1, from coordinate 50,022,711 downwards.
ATAAATTTGCATAATATACATAAATTTGCATAATATACATAATTTTGCATAACTAATAAACTTTTAATAACAGAGTTAATTGTAATGTTTTTCATTGTTTTTTAAATTTGCAGAAAAATATTTTGCTTCATATTAAAGAATATGTAATGGAATATCAATAATATATTGCATTAGTTACTGATTACGAAATCATACAGATTTCATAATCAGTAAAAGCTGCAAATCATTGTTGATCATTTGCTATCCTTTTTTATAAAAGGATGTTATAATTATGCTAATTTATTGAAGTTGCTATTGAAACTACTATTGTTTTATTATTGAATTTAAAAATTATATAAAATTATAAAAAATTATTGAATTTACAATTTACAAAATTTACAAAAAAGGGTACATAAAATGTTTATAGTTTTGGTTTAGGTTGATTAAAAGATTTATGGTTGTTTAAGATTTTTTCTCAATAGTTAGCACAGCATCACACTAAAATTATATAAATCAATTATTTTTATATAAATCTTATATAAAATTAATTAATTGACACAAATAACAAAATAAAATCTTATACTGTAAACTCTGTTTTAATGAAAATGTGAATTTTTATTTAATTTTAGTTAATAAGGGAGTTTATATTTCATTATTTATTTTTATTATTTATTTTTTAACTATTTTGTTCAATTGTAAGCTTAAGATTCTTTTGAAGAATTGAAAAAAAAATTATAAAAAAAAAAGTCATCAAAAATTTATTTTTAGGTACTTACACATTTCGTGCAAAATCTTCACCTTCAATTATTGATAAAATGTTTGATATTTCCAAAGCGGTAATGTGTTTTTTTCTTGCATTTTTAATTTATTTGTTACATTGTACTAAATTTATATTTTTTTAAAATTGTAAAGAAGTAATCAAAAACATGAAACCAAAGTGCAAGCGTGATCAAGAAAAAAATTGCAAGTGAAATATAAGTTGTATAGTCTATTACAAGCACAATTTAAGTTCAATCTAGTTATTTTTTAGGTTTTTATTTCTATTGGCAATAAGTGCTAAAACTCTGAAATACCTGACAACTCTAAAAAAAACAAACCTTATCATTCTGAAAGACATACCTAAGAATTTAGTTCATTAACATACATTAAGATATAATTGTAAATATTTTTCGTGTTGGTTACTTTCATGATGTTATTTTGTTCACAATTTAAAAATTTACATTATAAACATTAATTACTTTGAAAACTTTGAACAACACATTTTTTTATTATTTTTTTCTTCCTAATGTGTTCTTTAAATTTAACTAAATTTTTTTATTTATCTTTTGAGAGTGAATTGGCATTAAGTTATTGCTAACAGTTTTTTTTTATGTTAAGACAATTGATCCAGACTATATAAATGAAGAGGCAGCAAAAAGAAATTTATTTGTTATTAACACCAACTTGTTTGAAAATGAAGACCCAAAGAAAAAAGAAAAAAGCTTATTTTCAAATTGGAGAGATAAGTTACCAAATCAAAATAATCCTACTGAGCCGAGGTAAACAACAATAGTGTAGCTAAATTTATTAGACAATACTAGAGTTAGACTTTTTAAACTGATAATAAAGTGTTTAAAGTTTTTTTAAACAGCAAACAATATAGTTTTAACACAAAATATAAACTTCAAAAAATTCATTAAATATTAAATAAATTATATCATATATGTTAATGTTTTTTTCATAAAGAGTGCTTTAATGTTTTTAAAGGACAAAGCAGTAATAAACTAGTGTATATATATATATATATATATATATATATATATATATATATATATATATATATATATATATATATATATATATATATATATATATATTCCCTATTTTTTGTTTTTAGTTAAAAACGTAATTTTCAGCTCACTAAAATCTGGAATGAAAATTAAATTATAACATGATAAATATTTTTGAAATTTGGCTTCGTTTGAGATCCAACATGAAATACTTTTGAAAAACTTTTTTTTTTTTTGATAATATTAGGGGCTTGATGCTTAAGAGTCTTGTGGCACCCTTAAACATCAAACATATATATATATATATATATATATATATATATATATATATATATATATATATATATATATATATATATATATATATATATATATATATACATATATATATATATATATGCATTAGTTGTTGAGATGGTTATAAGTTTCATTGTTATTTTGATTTTTAGTGTTTTTTGATTTTTAGTGTATTTTTGATTTTTAGTGTATTTTGATTTTTAGTGCAAATAAATTTAAAAGTTTGTTTATTTATAAAATTTTCTTAATTATGTTTTAATCGTGTCTTAATTATGCTTTAATTATGTTTCATTAAGGTACTCAGATTTGGAATCTGGCAGTGATTATGTTTACTTTTATTCTGTGATTGGCATTCCTTCTATTGACTTTAGGTATTCATTCAATGAGGTTAGTAATCTTTGTTTATCATCAAAATGAAAATTTTGTGTTCTTTATATAAATTATTTTCAGTTTATTTTTACAGTTAACTTCAAATTTAGATTAAGGAAATCAAGATTGACTAAAACTATGATTTTTATGACAAATCAAAAGCTTTTCCTTGTTCTCATAAAACCCAAAAAAACTCAACTATTTATCAAATTTAGCAAGTTTATCATGATCAAAATTTACTTTAATGTTTTAAAAGCTTATTTAAAAAATTTATTGTTAAGTTTAGCTTAATGTCTACAGAAACATGTATTATGAGAAACATTGCTGCACAAAAGTACTCTCAAATGCTTTATACAAGAGGGAGAAACCGGGAAATTTTAGTCCAGATTTAATAAACAGGAAGGTCTTAATAAAAGGGTGAATTTTTTACAGAGCATGAATAAACAATTTAATTTTAGAATGGCTTGCGGTCGAGTGTGCATTAACAGCTGTTTCAATATAATTTAATAGAATTAAATATGCTTACATAAGTTTTTATCTTATGGTGAGAAATAAACTTAAATCAAAGTTAACGAGATTTTTTAAAGGAGGGTAATTTTTAAAGGCTATTTTTTTTTAATTATACTGAAAGTTTTTAAAGAAGGACAATTTTTAAAGAAATTACACTGAAAGTTTTTAAAGAAGGACAGTCCCAGCCAGTCAACACATAAGGGTATTATATGGGACCCATACGGGCTTTGATACAGGACCTATATGGGCAACCCGTTGCTAGCCCAGCGGGAGATGCAAATAGGCTCTACAGGGGTCCCATACAGGGTTCCCGCTGGGAAACCCATATGGTTACCATATGTAGCCCATTTAATTAGTCCATATGGTGCCCATATGGTTACGACTAGGAAAATCTGAATACAGCCCAAAAGAAGCCTCCAAGTATCTTAAGTCTCATAAGCGTGATTTAAGCGTTATTTATCCTCTGCCTTAAAGTCAATCTCGTCATAAAGAACAAGAAACATAGAAAAAAACAAACAGATATTACTTAAACTATTTACTATAAATAAAAAGTTTTAATGTTAAACAAATTTGTCCCCAAACTTCTGACAGTGTAAGATAATCTGCATCTATTTCAGTAAAGTTAACATTGACAGCAACTTTAGCAGATCTACAACTGTTACTTCCACGATCCCGTAAGTTAGCAAACCATGTTGAAAGTTAAGTTTCGATTTCCTTTTGTGTACAATTTTTTGTGCTGGGACTTAACGGCACCTATTTATAAAACAGAAGCATATCATTAAAACACACCCACCGACACACACACAAATATATATATGTATATATATATATATATATATATATATATATATATATATATATATATATATATATATATATATTTGTTCCAGTGTATTTGTAATTTTTAAACGGATTTTTCGATTTTTGATTTTGTACTTTATGGCTGATGATTGCCTATATGTTTATGATGTTCAGCGTTTGGAAAGGAATTTAAGAAAAAGATTAGGCATAATGAGTGTATCTGATAGGATGCATCAGGGAAGATTGAAGTGGTTTGGGCATGTAGAGTGTGCAGATGACTGGTTATCAGCATGTAGACAGTTAGAAGTTTCAGGAGAAAAAAGTAGAAGTAGAATCTGAAAAATTTGGAAAGATTTGAAAAAGCTACATTTAAGGGAAGAAGATGTTCAAGCTGTGTATGTTGGAGAAATGGCATTATGAGAAATGTCCAACCCTTGCAGGCACGGAAACAAGGGCGCTAAATTGAAAATGATGATGATGAGATGTACAAAATGCACAACGAAGTTAATAAGGTCTACACAAATTAATATATAAACCAAATTTATACTCACTACAAAGAACTAAATGAAGTGCATTTGTTTTAAAAGCTTGTTATCTTTTTTGCCCGGTCAAATTAAAGCTATAAGCAACAAGGTCTAGCAGCATGGGCATTGACTTCATAATGAAATTTCTTAAATCTTCTCCACCTATATTAACAATATGTTTGGCCTAAAAAAAAGTTTGATGCAAGTTATGGTGCACAAATCAAAAATTAAATTAAAAAATTGAAAAGTTGTTCACAACTACATTGTTTACATCATTTATTAAAAAGTAATTATTTTTACAACTATTTTCTTTATTCCGGGATTTTCCAGCTTCTGTGTTACAATATCTATTTCTTCAATTGACTTAGCTGGTAGTGGAATACCTTCTGGAAGATCTGCAGAGATATGATTATTTAAATCAAGTTTACAAGGAATTAGTTGAATTTGTACTGTATGGATTGCTTGAGTCTTTTTCATATCTTCCTGATTGCTAATAACAGTTGCTAATAAATTAGTAATCATATGTAGATTTACAGACTCACCTAAATAGAATTATATATATATATATATATATATATATATATATATATATATATATATATATATATATATATATATATATATATATATATATATATATATATATATATATATATATATATATATATATGTAGTAGCACTCCACTGCGAGTCAGGCTATTTGTCAGTCGATGTATGTACTGAAATGTAATGAATATATATATATATATATATATATATATATATATATATATATATATATATATATATATATATATATATATATATATATATATATATATATACATACATAGTTTACATAACTAACATAATTTTGAATAAATATATATAATTATATAGTCAAATGAGAAGTCATTTATTTAAGTTAACATTATATTATATAATTTGCCAAATACCTGTTAATAATTTATGATTATTTGTTTGAACAGGTGATAATTTGTTTTGAACAGAGGCAGAATTTATCAATGTACTTTTCGATCGGGAAAACTTTGATGTTGAACTGTTACATCTACAAAAAATAATTTTGAGCTCAATACTAAAATAAACCAATAGCATAACTTTAAACAAGTTAACAATTAATAAAAACACATATTATTAAATACAAAATATATTATAACACTGGCGTATGTATTGGTAATGTACTAAAAATAATAGATTTTATATCCGAATACTTTTATTGTTATTAATTTCTGTCGATTATTAGCAAATATACAAGTGTTATAATAGTTTTTTTGCGGTTTCGTGAAGACCAGTTATTAAATAGTGTTTGTATTTTGTAACACTTGTTTTTACTTTATAAACACTTAAAGAACATGAGAAAAACTCAATAATATTGAGTTTTTCCCTATAATAAACATCCAGCATATCTGGCAAAAATATATAGTTCATTAAATATAGCCATTAATTAGATAATTGTATCAATACTTCTCTATTTCAAAGTCTTATGTTGCAGCTGGTAAAACATTAGATTCACAATTGCTCAACTCAATTATAACTGTAACTGTAAAAATAACTGTAAAAGAAGTAGAAAAATAGCAGATAGAAAAATATTGAATAACAAAATATAAAAATAATGAATATAATGAATACAGTAACAAAAGATAAAAAAATTAGTAAAGAATTCTTTATAAAATTATAAAACAACCTTGGTATAATCTGATCGTAATCTTCTTCTTCATTCTCAGAGGAACTAATCATTTTACTTCTAAACAGTTTTATAAATACAAACAAAAATATTTCATAATTTATTAAATTGTTAATTTCTGAAATTATTGTTACTTTTTAACACATTTCAATGCATTTTCTTCTGTTGTATCCAGGTTGGAGGGGTGTCTTCTGCTCTTTTGGCCTTGACGGTCCTTCAGTAAGACTGTCTATAAATAAATTGGAAAATAATACATTAAAAACTTTTATTTTGTTAAACTTGCAACACAGAGACATTTTTTTTGGACTAAAATATTAATAAAATATGATTATAAAAGCATAACATTAATTTTACCTGCAATTCCTAGTATTCTAGCAGTATATAAAGGCCAATGTGCATCTGAATTCATTAGATCCTTTGCAATACTAGTTGGATTTAAATTTTTCCTAATTAGCCAAAAGACTTTAACAGATACTTTATTTTTAATGCTAGATGAAAGTGAATTGATTTCAACTCCACTTATCCAAGTTAGAGGCACATTATCTGTTGTATTAGTTTCATAGAATAAAACTATTGCATACATAATTGTACTGTATCACAAAAATAGAATTAAAAATATACACCACCATGACTAGCCTTTTATAATGTTTGATCTAATTTGAGTACTTTTTTTATTAGACACAATAAGTATTTATTCAACATACATACAGGCCTTGCCAGGAAGCTATTGCTCTTGTATCAATCTTTGAGCTTAGATTTTTCAAATGATTTTATGAGTATATTATAATATAATATACCATAAAATGTATTGTGTAATGTATCATAATAAATATCAAAGCTCAAAGAATGACATGAGAGCTATAGCTCACACTTCCCGCCAAGGCCTGTACATGTGAGTATATTATGTTTCTATAAAACTATTTAGAATGAATCATAATCACAAAGTATCAATTAAAATAATTATGATAAAACTGGTTAATTACAAAACTAATAATGAAAAAGTAATAACTTTATAAATAACTGTTCTGAAGTCAAATAATATTTTTATTATACTATAATTTTATTTATTTTTAATATAACAAAATAGTTAAGTGATAGTGTTTAAATAGTAATAGTGTTTTTTGCAACAAATTATTTAATATACTAAAAATAATGTATTTGTGGAATAACTACAAATCCATTTTTAAATGGTAGTTTAAAATACTTAATATTTAGTTAGTTATCAGTTAATATGTTTTTGACTAAAATAATTTTATCATTAACACCAAAGCAATTGTCAGAAGTAGCAAGAGAAACCAGAAACTGTGGTCCAAAATATTGCTTGTATTGAATGTAATGACATAATGGCAATGGTAGTGCCACTACCATTGCCATTACATCATTACATTCAGTGCAAGCAATATTTTGGACCACAGTTTCTAGGTCCACTACTAGTGAACCTACCAAGTGTTTTGATCAAAATTTAGACAGTATACTGCTGCACAATTTTGGTTGTTGTAAATGACCTTTCAAATTTAGATCAAACATTATAAGAGGTTAATCTTATTTTTTTTATTCTATTTGTGTATATATAATATATATATACAAGTGTATGTTTATGTGTGTTAAAGTCTTTAAGAGCAAATAAATCAACTTGCTTGATCTTTTCCGGGAATTTGAAGCTTTGGGGTCTATCAGTTATCAGTCATCTTTGTCAGAAACTATTATTAGAAAAAATTAACACTTAGTTTTTTACACATAGTTTTTTAACTATTATTTAACTAAAGATTAACAATAAATAATAAATGGTACTAACATTATTATATTTTTCTACTGTGATATTACCATTTTTAAAGTGGTAATATCACAGTAGACGTGTTTAACTAACAATTGGTTAACTAACTTTTGAAACTAAGTTTTATTAACTAACTTTTTAAATTTAAAAAGTTTTTAATTATAAACTAACATTTGGTTTAACTTTGGCTTCAAACAGTGTAATTTGTAATTTGTATCCTATACATTTAAATCCTATACAAACATCCAACTATAAATAAGAAAATTATTACAAGCATGGATAATTTTATGAAAAAAATATATATAATTAATTAAAATCAATCGTTTTAATTAAAATACAATAAAATTAATTGTATGTAGCAAACCAATTAGCCATATTTATTTTGAAAATAACCTTTTTCAATTCTGCCTTGATATCAAAAAATATAACACCATATTTATTGTTTTCCCATATGGGAAAGCAATAAATATGGTGTTATATTTTTCCCAGACTGAGCCCATAAAAAAAGCCCTCATGTATCCCATACCAGATACCCGGACGACTCCCATACAGTACCCATATGTGTTGGTTGACTGGAATTTGTAAAGGAAATTTTTTAAATTACACTGAAAGTTTTTATTCTTATCAGTGACTGATTTATATTTTTTCTGAATTTTTTTTCTACTTTTGAGATGTTGTTTTTTTGTTGATGACAAGAAAAAATTAATAAACAGGTCTTGATAAGCATAGAGTAGGGAGGAAAAATTTCTGAAAAAAAGTTAACCTTCCTTCCCATCTATTAAGGACCTAAGAGTACTTTGAAAATGCAACATGTAATATTTTAAATCATTATTTTTATATAAATGTATATAAAAATTTAAATTACAAATGGCAGACACTTGGTAAAGCTCAATTAAGTTAAACTTGAAATTAGTAAAAATCAATTCTATTTTTTAGCAACAAAAATAGTTTATCATTAGCAATATGATCAGCCAAAAATTACACAAATTTCACAGAAAAAATCTCAGAAAATTAAATTAATAATAAAAAAATTAAATTTGAAGGTTAAGTTAATATTTTAAATTCCTATTTTGATGTTTTATTTTTAACAGAAGTTAAATAAAGTTAATAGATACATTTTTATAAAGTTTCATTAATTTTAATAACAATGATAATAACAATAATAATAAAATTTATTAGTAGATAAAATTTATTAATAGATATGTGTGTGTTAACATGAGTATATTTTTGTGTGTGTGTGTATACATATATATATATATATATATATATATATATATATATATATATATATATATATATATATATATATATATATATATATATATATATATATATATATATATATATATATATATATATATATATATAAATATATATATATATATTATTTTATTCATTAAAGAAAGCTCATCCTAAGAGATCACAATACCCTGTGTACCACACCATATATGACAACTTCTACTACATGACTACATTTGTTGACCCAGATATGCGTTACCATGCAACTATAACTAAACTATGGCTGCAGTTTGCGCTGGAAATGGCTGATGACCAGCTATTAAAGTTTAATTTGACCAGATATGCTAAAAAAATACTCAAAGAAGTTGATTTATTCGAAATAGCATTCAGGGACATGCTTGAACCACAAAAAATAAATATGGGTAAAAAATTTTATGTATAACAAATAAATTTACTTAAACTATATAATTAGGTTGGTACTAAAGGTTAGATTAGTGTTAATATATTTTGATCATTTTAATAATACTAACTTTAATCCACTTATTCTAATGAATGAGAAAGATAATGAAAAAAGCAAACAAAAAAAATGTGTTGTAATAAATGTCCTTTACACAGTCTGCTCAAATTCACATTCCATGTGTGCACTGAAACCCCCACATTGGTTAGTTCAGTATGATTTTATCAATAAAAATTTTTATATAAATAAATTCTTTTCATTTTAATGAGCAGTTAAATATGCTTTCTACTGTGCAAAAGAAAACATCTCATACAATTTTCAACAAAATTATAGTTTCACTTTTTAAATCAGCACACAGCGAATAATTAAAAAATTTTCAGAATTTTACTTTAATTTAATTTTTTACGAAGAAAAAAAAAATAATGAACTATTACAAGTTCATTTTTTGCTGAAATTTTTTTTATAAAAATTATATTTATGATATTATTTAATGTTATAAAATAAGTATATTATTAACAAGAAAATCATGTGCATATATATATATGTGTGTGTGTATATATATATATATATATATATATATATATATATATATATATATATATATATATATATATATATATATATATATATATACATATATATATATATCACTTTTACTTTCAAAATATCTACAAAATATCATCACTTTCAAAATATCTACTGGTACTTTGAAATTCCTTAAAAAGTTTTAATCAATTAAAAAGTTATTTATTAAAGTTATTATCCCAGGGATAAGGCAGAACTGTTTGCAAAGAACTTTTCTTCTAATTCCACTCTTGAATCTTATGGACATTCTCTTCCTTCCATTCCAGTCAAACAGGTTGACCCATTGTTAGACATTCAAATCACTCCGGCTTCTGTTGCTAAAGTCATATCTCAATTAAACTCGTCTACAGCATGTGGTCCAGACAACATTCCTGTGTCTTGCAGAATTGTTCTCCAGAACTTTCTTCAATTCTCTCTAAACTATTTAACAAGTGTTTGACTGAGTCTTGTTTTCCTGCTTGTTGGAAAATGGCATCTGTAGTTCCAATATTCAAAAACTCTGGAGAAAATTCTGACCCCTTCAATTATCGTCCGATCAGTCTTCTTTCTGTTATTAGCAAGGTCTTTGAGTCTTTTATCAACAAATTCCTCACATCTCATCTTGGGTTCCCCAAGGTTCCATCCTGGGCCCTGTTTTGTTTCTTATATACTTAAACGATCTTCCTGACAACCTTTCATTTAAAGTAGCTCTTTTTGCTAATTACTCAACTTTATACTCCTGTCTTGACAAAAAGTCTTCTCTTTTCGATCGCCTAGAACAAGCAGCTGATCTTGAATCTGATCTCACTTCAGTAATAGATTAGGGTTAACAGTGGCTTGTGAATTTCAACTTTAACCAAACCCAGTTGTTTACTGCAAACAACTACCGTAATAGGGTCAACATTCCTATATTAATGAATGGCAATCCTCTTACTGAGTCCTCCTCTTTACGTCTTCTTGGATTATCGCTTACTACTGACCTTTCATGGAAACCATATATACAATTGATTGCTAAATTAGCTTCTGCTAAGGTTGCTTCTCTTTATCGTGCTCACCATTTCCTTACTTCTGATTCCATTTTCTACCTCTACAAATCTCTTATTCGTCAATGTATGGAATACTGTTGTCATATTTGGGCTGGTTCTTCTAACGATTCACTTTCTCTTCTTGACAAGGTCCAAAAACGCATTGTAAATGTTGTTGGACCTGGACTATCTGCTAAGCCTGAGCCTCTTTCCCATCGTCGTAAAGTTGCATCTCTTTCTCTTTTCTACAAATACTATCATGGTCACTGCTCAAAGGAGTTATCATCTCTAGTTCCATCAACTAAAATTCATTCTCGTTTTACTCGTCATTCAGCTAAGTCTCATTCGTTTACTGTATCTGTCCCTGCATGCTCTAAAAACTTTTATTCATCTAGTTTTTTTCCCCGCACATCAATCCTTTGGAACTCTCTCCCATCTTCATGTTTTCCTGACTCATACAACCTTCAACTTTTCAAGTTTTCTGTCAACCGTTTCCTTGCTCTATAACTCTGTTCTTTTTTTTCTTCCTGGTAACTCCCAACTTAATAGTGGTTGCTTGCAGCCTTGTTGGGAGTAAATGCAAATTTAAAAAAAAAAAATTTTGTTTCAATTTCCAAGAATGTTTTTTAAACGGATTGTCTAAAATTGAAAAAAAATTTGAATTTTGCCTACTTTTTTTTGTCACTCATTCAGTTATAAACTAATCATTGGAGTAAAACTTTAATAAAATAAATAAATTTAAAAAACAACAAGCAAATAAACAAAAAGTTATCATATAGATAATAAAATAAAAATTACTCAAAAGAGGATCAATAATGTTAAAAAAAAGCAAGACTAATAACAAAAAAAAGGGAATGAGTGGGTAAGATGATATAAGAGAATGAATGAGATTTTAATAAAATATGATCAGAATAAAATGATAAAAATTCACTTTATCAGTCAAATACAGAAAAATAACATAACAAAAATAAGCTCTGTTTTCTGGAAGTACTTTACAACGTAATATACATCAAAATGTACATACTGTCATACTGTATGCAACTTTTTTATCAAATGGAGAAATTTGAACACATCTGTTCTGATTACCCACAAAAACCATCTATAATACATTATCAATAAATATCCAAACAAGCAAATAAAAATAGACAAATTTTTTAAGCGCTGAGGAATAATTTTTAAGCGCTGAGGCTGGCAAAATGCATCTCTATAGGATCGCTGGCAAAATGTGTCACTAAGAATAGTATATATTTAATTAAAACTATTACAATATCTGATGCAATTTTCAAGTTTATTTAAAAAATTTCTGACAAAAAGTTAAAACCACAGTAACTAATCACCTTACTCTGAGACAAAACACAAGAGCTGGTTAAAAGAGCAAAAAGCAATGATTGATAAAATTTATGTTTTAAAAAAATGTCTCAAAAAATTGAGCATTACACTGGATAAATGAACCAAAACCGCATTTAAAATGTGTATAAATGTTTCTCTTTGCAATAATTTTCTCAAGCCAATAATTTTCTGAATCTTTAATGGTGGTTAATTATCGGCACGCCACTTTAGGCTGCTGCCACTAATGCTCCACTAAGCAACCGATGAGCAAAACTACAGCAGTCCGTTCGAAATGCCTATGTTTCCTGGGAAGTAAAGGAAAAATAAAGAATATTTAGAATAAAAGATTTAAAAACAAACTAATAATGTGAAGCAGGATAATAACAAAGATTACAAATAAAAAGATTTGGTATGTTGTTTTTCTGTACTTTATTGATAAAGGTTACATATAAATGAAGTATATATTATAAGTATAAAATATATATAATTAAACCACAATAAAATTGTATTTCTACTACTCACATATTGGCATAATTTTTTGGTTTAGTTTTGAGAATATTAAATATGCACTAAAAATTAGTTTTTTCAAAAAAAAACGCACTGAAAAGCAAAGTTCAAAAAATATATATATTCGTAATTTATTTATTTGAAAATTATATAAAAAAAAACCTTAATAACCTTTTAAAATTGCTCTTTTTTCACCGCTAAAAATTAAAGTTAATGAAAGAAAACGAAAAAAAAAAATTTAAGTTTTATAAAATACTGTTATTGTGATGTCATTATATAGGCATCATTGGAGGGGGGGGGGGGCTTCAGTACATACAACAACTAAAGTTTTAGGCAGAATTTGCATATGAAATAATTGATTAGGACAAATAAATTCCGTTTCTTTTATTATTATTATTTTTTGTCCAAAAAATGTCCACACTTAAGTTGGCATTTTAAAAATTAATTTGAGTGAAAAAAAAATAATTTTTTGAAATTAATGTGATTCATATATATTTATGTTGTGCTGCCAAAAAGCTGCCAAAATTGATATAGTTATAAGTTCAAAATTATATATTTTATACGCTTATGTGTGTATATTTATATTGCGTCTAGATTTAGTCAAGGCATCAGCTGAGGAGTTAGTAAAAGCAACAGAAAACTTTCATAATAAACTTGAAGATTTGAAACTTGCTGAGTATGCAATTTTATTAAAAAATGAATTTGTTGTTTCATAACCTATAAAGATATTTTAAGGTGTTCTGAGAGGTTATAGTATTTTTTTATAGTTCTCTATCTGTTAGAAGAGCAAATGATCAAATGATGGCATTTGAGAGAGCCCTAATTGTTCAAGAAGGTATTCTTGATCGGCCTGATTCTAAGTAAGTTATTTTCAATACAGTACATTATATATATATATATATATATATATATATATATATATATATATATATATATATATATATATATATATATATATATATATATATATATATATATATATATGTATATATGCATCTATATATATATGTATATATCACGGCTGTTTCACTCAATATAAAAGCGAGCCTGACGTCACGAGTTTATCAAAAAAAAAAGTATTTCCGCATAAAAAGTATAAAAATTCATTAACTTTAAAATAATAGTATTTTTTTTCTATAAATGCTTTCATCTTCAAATAAAAAAAATATAAAAGATCTATCTTTCCTTGTTAAATAAACATTTACATTAAACGGAATAAAAATGAAAGCTGTAAAAATATTGTTAATAATTTGGCATCACTTTTCTGATTTTTGCGATTTTTACGCAAAACCTGTCTTAGGCCAACTAAGATTTGATAACATAGCTACATGGTCAATGGTTGAAATTTAGAACAGTTATTAATGAATGTCTGTTCTATCTATATTTTCACAGACTTTGCAAGTTTTTATATAGAAAGTTAGTTTTTAATGCATTTATATTTTTGTTTTTATTCGTTTTGAATAAAAAACATGACATTTTTGAAAAGTCTGTGGATTTAGTAATACTTCAACCTTATATGAATAAGAAAATCAAAAAATTATTTTCTGTACCTCTAGCTATGTTATCAAATATGTTTTCAAACTTGGCATGTTTAGCGACATTTTTTTTAGTTTTTTTTGCATAAATTCTTGTTTACATTTTAAAGCGGTGACGCAAACTCTGATCGTTACGTCCCCAACGATTATCGGATGCATTTTAAGAAAACAAACAAAACAAACGAGACACATTTTATAGAATAAATAACAAAGTTTCGCGGATTAATTTCTCTTGGATATTTGACTAATTTCAGATAAGTTGATTAATCCGATTTTATCTAGTGCATCTATTTGTCAATATTATTCTATTTAAGTTGTTTGTATTATAATTTTATTACTATATCAATAAAGATTATAAAGCAAAGTTTCGTGGATTATTTCCTCGTGGATATTCGACTAATCTCAGATAAGTTGCTTAATTCTTTTATTTTTAGTGTATTTATTTGTAAATATTATTTTATTTAATTTCTTTTATTATATTATTATTATAATATCATTATCATTATTTATGTGATGTATGCAACTGAGAGGGAAATTTTGAAACTGTACATCGGTTGGGAAGATGGTTGGGAAAATGAGTATAACTTTAATTTTGTAAAGCGAGTAATTGACACTAGTAAGATCACTAACAATGTGATTTCAATTTTATTAACAGTTTTTCATCCAAAAGCGTTGTTTACTTTTTTAAGTTTTCTTTTGCCAATTGAGTTTAATATGCCTAATATTGATGTGTTAAATAAAATGTGCCGAAAAATAAAACAAAGAAAAAAAGATTCTAAAAAGTATTTTGAAGCTTCAAAAAACGAAGCATTTTTTAAAATGCAACTGTCTCCAGCTCCACAAACAAAAAAACAAAAAAAATCAGCAGATGCAGATAATTTTTATATTTTAAATAGGAATAAGGAACTAAGTAGTCAAGTTGAACAATTAATTTTTAAAGAAAAAAATAATGTGGAGCAAATAGATAATTTAAAAATACAGGTATCAAAGTTGGAAACTGAAGTTATATATTTAAATTCTAAAAACAAGGCTCTCAACGCACATTGTAACTCATTAAGTTCTCAATTAGAGACTATGAGTATTAGGCTAAAACAGGAGGAGCAGTTCCAACTTTTAAAAAAAAAAAAATTAAAAACAGCACACCGTAAATTTGCATCTGCTCGTGCCAAAAATGTAAGATTGCTAAAAAAATTTAAATTTGAAAAAAAAAATGCAAAAATCAGTGATATAAACAAGAACAGTTGCCAAATTTGCAAATATTTTGCTAGCAGTGATAAGGATTTATTTGTCGTTGATTCTTATTTAGACTATGACAACATTGGTTCCTCTGAATTATTCTGTGGGTTTAAATTAAGTAATCCACAGACTATATCAGTTAAAAAGCCAATAGTTGGTAAGAAATATACTTACATTAAGTTAGGAGATGGTAAATCTTATTCTAAGTTAGGTAGGCATGCTGCAGCTAGACGATCTAAACTTGCTTTTATATTCCTTCGATTATTAGCTTGTTCAGATTTGGAAAGTGATTTGTCTATGTTGTTTTGTGATTCTGTGTCTTGTGAAAAGTCTATGTTTCATTGTGTTGCAAATAAGTTGGGTTTAGTTAGGCAGTTAAGTGTTTCTGATGCTGTAGAGCTGCAGAGCCAATTAAGGATGCCCACGGCTGAATTCCGTAGGCTAAGACGTATTCTGTGTAATCTTGGTGCAAGGATTCTCCCATCTGAGCCCAAGATAAGACAAGAACAAGAAATGCGGACAATGCATGTTAGTAAAGAACATGTTACTGTAAAGTCCATGTTGCTTTATCCATCTGCGAATGAAGCACCTTGTTTAGTACCTGTATTGATGGTCAAGAATTTGATAACTTATATTGAAGAGGTTTTCAATAGTCTGCACGTTCGTGACCACTTCAATTCTGATGTCGGTTTTTGCAAAGAGGTATGGCTCCTTTTTGCTGGGGATAAGGGTGGGAAGTATATGAAATTCCATTTTGAAGTTGTCAATTCTAAATCATCAGGGTCTGTATATGATGTTCATTTATTTTGTATGTATCAGGGTTCAGACTGTCGTGAGAATATTGCCTTAGTTCTCGGGCATTATGCCAACGACATTAAAAGAATTCAGTCGTCAGATTTTAAGCTAAAAGGCAAAATAGTCAGGTTGTTCTTAGGTGGAGATTTTCATTTTATCGATGATGTTCTGGGACACCAGGGTTCAGCTGCTAGCTTTCCTAGTTCTACAGACCTAGTTAAGTTGAATTCTCTAAGAAACCATGCTTCTATGCCTCACACACCTGCTAATTGTAACATCTTAAGGAGGACAATACAATCTCTGGAAAGTGCTTACAATGAGAACTTGTGTGAAGATAGACAAGGTGGAAACCTAAGAGCTCTAGGTAAGTTTCATAATTCAATTATTGCTCCTGTGATTTTCCCCATAATAACTTTAGATAATGTAGTGCCACCTGTTTTGCATATTATGTTAGGAGTTGTGTTAAAACTTTATAAGTTATTGTTGAAGGAATGTAAGACTTTGGATTGTCAAACTGTTTTGTCTTTGTCGCATAATGAGAATGTGAGAACGAATGAATTGTGGGCTGCTAAAAGCTTTGAATGTTCTAAAACAGCAGACTCTTTACGTTTATTAGGAAATCAATTTGTAGACGTTGCAAATCTACAGACTCGTTGGTTAGCTTTTGATAAAAATATTTCTGAATTGGAATGCATATCTCTAAACTCCTTCAATAAAAAAAAAACCTGTAAACAGCAAGAAAAGTGTGCTAGTATCAGGTGTTTAATTACTAAATATGATTGTAACATTGATTGGGTGCAGTGTGGTACGTGCCAAAAATTGTTCCATCAATTTTGTGAAATTATTGGTGGTTCAGAAAAGAATGTATTGTGTGATATAGAGAAGTATGAGTGTTTAGTATGTCAGGGTGAAGATTTAGAATGTCTTGACCTTTATATTTCTGAAAAAATTACTTTTATACGCGCACAGCGCGAAGTTTTAGACGTTGAGTATATTCGATTGCAGATAGAGTGTGAAGACCTAGAAAAAATATCTATAAGTAGCATGGGGACTCATGAGAGGTCTCTTTATAAGGCCCTTGAAGATATGAAAGTTGAGCGACAAGCTTACCATGGTAATGTATTTGTAGGTAATCATTGTAAAATAGTATTAAGAAACCACTATAAACTTTGTAGTGTTATTGATGATGAAGCAATTAAAAATAGATTTGTACGTGTGTTTAGTGTTTTTAATAACTTGCAACCTATTCTTTTTAAGCGAAAATTTCTTTCTGATGCCGAAATTTCTGAGCTTCATCAATATATAAATTTATTTGCTATTGAGTTTCATGCTTGCTTTCCAAAAGAAAGTATCACGCGAAAAATGCATGAACTCATTTTCAATGTGCCACTATTTGTAAAATTGCATAAAACTATTGGGTTGCTGAGTGAAAAGGAGGGAGAGTGTTTGCATAATAGCGTAAATAAGGAATTAAGGCAGTTGCATTCAGTTAGAAATCAGGAGCAAAAGCTGCATCTTGTTTTAAAACGCTTTGAATTGCACAGCAAAGCTGATAGGAAGCTTCAAGCCTCTAAGGTGAGAAAGTGTGTTGTGCGTTCAGAGCGTGGCGAAAATTCATTTTATAGACAAGGTCTTTGTCTTGTTTGTGGTCATCAAATTTAGTTTAAATGTTTGAAAAGTTAAAAAAAATTAAACTTTTTACATCTAAGATAAATTATATAAGATCCTTAATTTACAAATAAGAGAATTCTATTCTGTTTTAACTCCTGTAATGTTTGTTCAAAATAATAATAATTTTTTATTACAATGATTTTATATATTAGGTAGATGCCCATTCTGTTCCTATTTTCAAAAGTTTATTATATCTATGCAATGCCTTTGCTCAGGTTAAAGAATGGAATAAAAGTCTAGCATCAAATGTATAGCTAACTATTTTAATTTGTGATCAGAGCAACTGGTATGTTTGTTGGATATGATTTTGTATGTTTATGTAGTTAATTCAAAAAACGTTTTATCCTTTGTTATGTAATATGTAACATTTTATATATATATTAGATCTCCGTTCAATTTTTATCATCAAAAGTTAGTTCTACCTTCGCAGGACCTCTGCTCTACATACCTCCTCTCTGGTTAAAGAATGGAATATAAGTCTCATTTATCAAGTTGGTGTAAAAATTTAGCTTGATAAATTAAGAAGTTGTAAACTTTATTATCACAATTGCCAAGTTGACCAAATGTTCTTCTGGATTTAAATGAATTATGTATGAGTCTAGTATCATCTGGGTGTTCAAAGATAGTTTACTGCTTGAAGAACTTATCAATGGACCAACTAATTATAAAACAGTTTTTAATGAAAATAAAAACGAATTATCAAAAGATTTAAATCAGCTATTTGTGTATATTTAAACACTTTATTTTTTGTGAGAAGAGATTATTGATACAAGTACCATAAAATAATTCTACTACCAAAAGCTAGGTTAACTCAAAACCTTTAAATCAATTTTGGTCATGAATTATTTTATTAGAATTGATGAGTTTTTATTTATTAACTACCTAACACCATATTATTAGAACTTTATTTTGTAATGTAATGATTTTATCAGCGTTTCAAAATAATTTTCTAAATCAAGAACTATATTAAAAAAAGTACTCATTTAACAACTAATCCCCCCTTATAACGACGTTTTTCATAATTTTGCTAAAAATGTGGTTTGCTTTCACAATTCGATTAAGGCTGTTTTAGTTAACCTTAAATAATTAAGTAAGGTTTTTCTGTTTTCATTATTGTCAAACAATAAGTGTATTTGATAATAACTATTGGGAATATATTTTTCTAATTTTTTTTTGATAAAAAGTAACATCAAATTACAAAAATTTAGCCAAATTCAATATATGTCATATTTATTCTAAACTAAAAGAAGTTTTTTTACTAATGCATTAAAAGTCATAAGGTAAAACATTTTATTGATGTCTTAATTGTTTTTACAAAACAAAATTACCTCTTATACTTCAAAAGTTATAAAAGTTTTAGTAACACCCCTTTAGTCAATATTTTCAAAAATTAACAAGAAGCCGTTAAGCTCGGTTTGAAACAGCCGTGATATGCATCTATGTATATATGCATCTATGCATATATGTATTTAGGTTTTTATATATATGTATGCATTTAGGTTTGTATGTATATATATGCTCTTAACGACAGTAATTTATTTTTCTTTAGACATGTGATTTATTCACCCGTTCGCAATTCATTGTTTAAAACAAAAGCGTTTCCTGCATTATTAGGTATTCTGTATAATATTGAAGTTGAAAAGCGTAACGAATGGCATCTCTTAGAAGAGCAAATTTCAGTTCTTGTTGATAAACTTAACAATGCAAGAAATTTACTTAACGACTACGCTATTATCTAAGTTGGTTAATACCAGTTTCGTTAAATAACACCAACGCTACTCTCATTGGATATCGGTATTTGCGTTGAATAATTAAAAACTAATTTTGTCTGTATTGACTAATAGTTAACAATAATTACAAACGAAATGTTAATATAATTATATATAATAATAGTAGTAAATAAAAAACACTAATTGTATGAGCTACTAATTAATAAAAAAATCCGTGTGTTTTTACACGGTTTTATTTCATATAAAGCCGTAAGCTTATGTTAAAGAATCTCTAAAAACGTTAAATTAAAAAGTAGTGTTGTTTTTATATTATAAAGCTAACTCTGTTTTTAAGGCTACTTTTACTTGCCTAATTAACAGGAGAAGAAATTTATTAGGTTAAATTTTTATCTTTTAAAAATAATAATATTACACTTCTAGTTTAAACAATTTTCTAATGTTTTCTTTTTCGTTTTTTTTTTTTTTTTTAAGTTGTTTTGAAATTTTGACCATCCTGTATATTAAGACTCGTCCCCCCCCCCCCTCTTCCCTCCTGTTTATTCGGCAGGCGTTTCCTGCATTATTAGGTATTCTGTATAATATTGAAGTTGAAAAGCGTAACGAATGGCATCTCTTAGAAGAGCAAATTTCAGTTCTTGTTGATAAACTTAACAATGCAAGAAATTTACTTAACGACTACGCTATTATCTAAGTTGGTTAATACCAGTTTCGTTAAATAACACCAACGCTACTCTCATTGGATATCGGTATTTGCGTTGAATAATTAAAAACTAATTTTGTCTGTATTGACTAATAGTTAACAATAATTACAAACGAAATGTTAATATAATTATATATAATAATAGTAGTAAATAAAAAACACTAATTGTATGAGCTACTAATTAATAAAAAAATCCGTGTGTTTTTACACGGTTTTATTTATTTATTTTTTTTTTTTTTCAGTTTACAATTATTAATCGTAATATAACAATATAACAATATATAAACTTGGTATCTGAAAGAAGATCCAAATGATCTTGTCGCCAGAACCATATAAAAGATATAATACGTGTATATATAATAAAATAAAATATAATTGATCAAATAACTAATAACAAAGTAGAAGAAACAAAAACTGAAAATAATTTTACAAATTATCCAGAGTAAAAAAAAAGAATTTTACATTTCAAAAATATTTATATATATTGCCAGTAGAAAGAATATAGTTTTTTAATTTAGTTTTAAAAACGGAAAACGAAATCGACAAATCAAAATTTGGAACAACAATTTTGTTCCATAAATACGGTGCTCTATAGTTTATGCAAAATTGATTAAACTTTGTTTGACAAAAGGGTTCAATTAATAAATTATTATTTCGTAAAGCATATTTGTTTATAGCTTTATAAGTAAAAAGATCTTTGAAATTGGATAATGGTCGTTCACTTTTACAACGAAACATAAAACATAAAATATTATAGACATTGAGTTCGTAAACGTTATTTCATATAAAGCCGTAAGCTTATGTTAAAGAATCTCTAAAAACGTTAAATTAAAAAGTGGTGTTGTTTTTATATTATAAAGCTAACTCTGTTTTTAAGGCTACTTTTACTTGCCTAATTAACAGGAGAAGAAATTTATTAGGTTAAATTTTTATCTTTTAAAAATAATAATATTACACTTCTAGTTTAAACAATTTTCTAATGTTTTCTTTTTCGTTTTTTTTTTTTTTTTAAGTTGTTTTGAAATTTTGACCATCCTGTATATTAAGACTCGTCCCCCCCCCCTCCTCTTCCCTCCTGTTTATTCGGCAGGTGTGAGTAATCGGTTTGACAGCGTATTTTCTTTTAAACGCTATTCGGATTTACTTCACATGTTTTATGGATCAATAAAAGATTTGCTTTTGAATATGAATCTGCTTATATTATTTACGCAGAATGTTGCTAAATTTAGCAACATTCTGCTTAAAGAAATTTTAAACTTTTTTTACAATGTATATATGGTATAAAATAAATGATTTATTAAAGTAATTCTTTCTTATCAATTTTTCAATACTAGGAATAAATACGAATATAAAAAGTATAGTTTTATAACAAAATGGGCATTTTTAAAGCTGAGTCAGCATTTTTTTACTATTTTATGAGCAAAATTAGGAGAAATTTGGGACACAATGACTTTAAAACAACTAATGTATATACTATAAAATTTGGTACAATGATAAATTATATATATACAAAGGGAATGAGCGAGAAAAAAAATCTATGTAAAGGCTTAAAAATTTATAATGGCGGTCAACGTAAAAAAAGACACTTTTGAAAACCATTATCTAAATATAAAATTAAATTATTATAATATATTTTTCTTATACTATTTTTCATATACTTTTTATATACTTTTCATAAATACAGTATCGGACAAAACAAGTGCAACCAAACAAAGCTTATTTAGTTTCTTTAAATAAAAGTGCTGCATTTTTTCAGTTTAGAGAAATAACAATGTAACTGTTTAGAGAAAACATTCTTCAAGTTTTATTCATCACAAAGTTCATTATTTGTACACGAAAATTAATAAATAAATCAAAAGTATTAAAAAAAAGTTGATTTTCTTCTGGACAAAACAAGTGCAACTCCACAAAATGTTGACCAAGCTGTATTTGGCTATCAATATTTTGAGGCGAATCCTTTGTTGTCAATCACAACCTTGCATTTTCAAGGCATAGATTCGATCAGGTGATCAAGGAAACTTTGTGGAATCGCTGCCCAGGCCTTTTGGACTTGTTTAAACAGTTAATCCTTATTACGAACACCTTCACGATTAATTCTGCGGTTGACGATCTCTCACAGGTTCTCGATAGGGTTGAGATCCGGAGATTGAGGCGGCCAATCCATCATCAATAGGTGGTTGTCTTGAAACCACTGCTTGACTACTTTTGCAGTGTGTTTTGGATCGTTGTCTTGCTGAAAAACCCATTTTATTGGCATATATCATTCAGCATGAGGTAACATAACATCTTGCAGGATATTTTTATACATGAAACAGTCCATTATTCCATCAATTCGATGTATTGGACCTAGACCTTTAGCAGAAAAACACCCCAGAACCATTACATTGCCTCAACCATGCTTCACGGTCTTATGGTCGACGTACGCGGCAAATGCTATTGCTCCCAATGATGTTGAACTTCGATTCATCATTGAACAGGACAGTTCGCCATTTCTGCACATTCCAGTCATTATGAGATGAGCAAATAGGAGTCTTTTCTTCTAGTTCTTTAGTGAAATCACCGGCTTCTTTGCAGGGCGTCAAGAAAACAATCCGGCTTCAACAGCATGTCGTCTGCAGACGACATGCTGTTGAACCGTATCAAGACTATAGTCTTGATACAGTTCATTTTTTCACGCGATATTTATCACAAATACTTTTTTGTGACATTCCACATACGTAATTGCTAATAATTTTCTTTCTTAGGACTGTCGGGAGCCATTTTTGCACTTGAAGTCATAAAAATAGTAAAAATAAATGATCACGCTTCTCAAGGCTTACCGTGTTACATTTACTTTGTGATGATACAATAATGCTCTGTTGAACACAACGTCTTGGTTGGATGTGGATTGTATTGATGTAATGAAACACTTGTTGTATTTCATTTCTTGTATTGATGTTCTTCGATAAAACACTTAAAATAAAACTCGCTTCGATAAACTGTCTTAATAATACTGACTGATTTACTTCCATATACTGACTGAATTACATGTCAGTTTACATGTCTCTGATATAGTAAAATGAACCTGTGTGAACCTGTTCTGGAAGATTCTAGATGCTTTTTTTTAATGCTTCTGGATGCTTCTAGATGCGTCTGGATGCTTCTGAATGTTTCTGGAAGCTTCTGCATGCTTCTGGAAACTTATGGATACTTTCTTTGATTATTAAAAAACTTTTGTGACGTTGACACGGACCAGACTTAAGAAAATGAAACAAACCAAAAAAGTTGCACTTGTTTTGTCCGCTGCAAAATTGCACTTGTCAACGAAATTCTGCCTGTGTGCTGTCACCTGTCAGCTGATTGCTCATGTCATGGCATGCTATGACTCCAGACTTCTGAACTGTTTGCTGTGGAGTATAGTTCGTTTCGTTTTTAAGACATGTAAAATTAGGAACACTTTTTAGCATTGTTCGATGTTGATTGCAAACGTTTTTTTCAATACTGTATATATTATATGTTTGAAAAATGTTTCCTGAAAATTTCAAGTTATAAAGTTTAACATTTATGAAATTATGAGAATTTAAAAATTTTAAATTGCATGAAAAAAATATTTTGCAAAAAATGCAATTAAATACAAATTAAATACAATTAAATACAAATTAAATACAATTAAATACAAATTAAATACAACTAAATACAAATTAAATACAACTAAATACAAATTAAATACAAAAAAAAAATTAATGCAAATTTAAAATTGACCACGTAAATAACTTTCCTTGGCTTTTTCTTATAAGCCTTTTTAGCAGCTCTTATCTTTTTATCTTTTGATTATTTCTTTTTCGTTTTTATCTTTTGATTATTTCTTTTTCGTTTTTTTAGTGCTCTTATCAATATTTGAATCATGGTTCGAAAAATTTTTATTAAAATAATCAAAATTAAAAAAATCACGCAAGTTGAAACAAGAATGATAGAATTTTTTTAAATATGAAATCTTGATTTCTCAACTTTTGCCTCACTTATTCCATAAAAGTTATGCAAAAGTGGGTATAACTTAAAACAAGACATTTTTATAAATTATTTAGTTCTAAAATTTTCACATTCCTAAAAGATGTGAAGAGGTTATGAACCAGAATGATGCTTTGAAGATGCAAAGAACATTTTAAAAGTACTTTTAATAAATTTATGAAATTTTTGACAAAAAAGGCAAGAAAAAAAAGTATTAAATATACTTTGACACCATATTTGACATTCTGGTCCATTACCAAATAATAACAAAAGTACTCTGAAAATTTCAAATTAACATATGGTCCCAATCTAAAAATATCATTTTTTAAATTGACACATTTGCTAAAAATGACGTTTTGAGAATAATACAAAAAACAAAGAAAAAGTTCGTTACATTACAAAAAGAACCATGAGTCAATTAAAAACCTTTACTAAACATAAGGCATATATTAAAGAAAAAGCTGAAGTATAAATAAGATAATGTTGTTTAGAAGTTTAAACAAGTTGAAATTTTCTTGTTTAAAGATGCGTTGCTGTGCCATTGTGAAGGACCTCAAAATCATATTACCGCTAAAGTACACACGTTTTTAGATACTTATTTATTTATTTTTTATTTTAAAAAAAATCATAAACGAGTTCTATGAACTAAAAATATCAAAATTTTAAAAATTGATTTTTTCTAAAAAAAATTAAAAATTAATGAAGGTGTACCACCGATAATTGGTCCGATAATTGTACCACAGAATTGGTCAAAACAGTAACCGTTATAAATTCCAAAATATTTTAAAACAGAACTTACACCAAAACTACTATTGTTAAAGTCTAACAGACCTAAATTTGTTTCTATTTCTAACACTAGAGTTTCAACGGTTTTCAATACCGGTTTTGAAAACCGGTATTTAACTAAGTTTTTTCAATACCGAAACCGTTTCCCAATACCGGTTTTTTACGGTTTTTAAAATAGATAGATAGCAATTTGCACTTATATACTTTTGTGTTAGAATTTTGTAAATAAATGACAAAAAATAGAAGTTATTTTGTTATGCTGCTTGCAAATCACAAGTTTGTTAAATTCTTTTATTAATTAGTTTTACTTTTTGGTATTGTAGTTATTGCAGCACTACAATTCCCTTATAATAGTTTGTAGGGATAAGTCGGGTAGCTTCGGGCGGCGGGTTACTACGGACACTTAATGTACGGCTTAAACTAAAGAAGCTATGTGATTTTAAATGCTTTAAAAATATTATATGGGTGAAAATATGGCATATGCAAAATATTATAATATGCCGAAACGATTGGCTGAGAGTGCAAGATATTGTTTTCCACCACCAGAAGGGTGATATATCATCATATTTGATTTACATAATAATATACCTGATTTTTATGTAAACTAGTAATCTTTTATTGATTAAGGATACATATTTAAATTACAATAGTTATTAAAACAAAGTTTATTAAAACTTTTATTCACTTGTTTTAAAACTAGTATTTGTGAATGAGGCGGTGGTTTAACCCGCGGTGGTTTGCGGTATGGTAATTCCGCCACTGCAGTGGCGGAATTACCATACCGCAATTTTAAATATTTCAATCCTGTATTAAATTAACGTCTGACCAAAAATTGAAAGAAATAAAATATAAAACAACAACAAACTGATCAAAAACAGTAATTACAAAAATGTAAAAAAAACACCTCTTGTGGTTAGGGTCTAAAAAATATTTTACGAGGTCCAAAATTTGAAGTTCCGCCACTAGATTGAGGTAGGATCGGGTGTATTCAACTTCTATTTGAGGGTGTTGTCAACTTCTATTTGAGGGTGTTGTCAACTTCTATTTGAGAGTGTTGTCAACTTTACAAGGTCATAACTTTAGAACGTTGAAATAGTTTTTTACTAAATGAAAATTTTATTGATGAATTATAGTTGAGCTCATAAAAATAGAGTTTTTTTTTTTAAGTGCTATTATTTCCCCCTTCCTTAACACATAATTTTGGGGCCCAAAATTTTAAACAATATTTTAATTACGGTAAAAAAGCGTTTCCATTACAAGTTAAACGTATAAACAACATTCCTCTCTTTTGTATACTTCCTTGTGGTATACCACAAAAAAAATTTAATAACAGACTCTATAAACTTTTTTTATCTGCTGCAATAGTTTATAAAAAATTTTTAAAAAATTGATTAGTATTGCTCATATCGTTTTAAAATGCCAAACATTAAAAATTCTCAAAGTTTTAGTCTGCCTAATTTTTTTTTTTTTTTTTGTTAAAGAAGGAAGTGTGACATTGAACAGAGAACATAAGTTCTTTTTAAAATCATTTGATTTGAACCATTAAAAGTTTCGAAAGGGCATTTGTACTAAATATAGAGAAGCATTAGAAAGACTTGAAAAAGGAGTTTAAAACATATTCTATGTAAACCGTATGAATTCTCAAAAGTCTAAGTAAATATACTTACCAGAAACCAATCATTTTGTGTTTGTGATATTTGTAAAATTGCTCAACTACAACTACAATTACTTCAAGATCAACATCTAAAAATAGAGGAGTTTGGGAAGAGTAAAGACATCATCACCCGGAAAAATAAAAATATGTAAAAGTTGGAGAGTTGTCATTGGAAGAGGATTACCCCAACCTTGTACTCTCACAACGAAAAGAAAAAATTTAACAGAGGAACTTGACAAAGGACGAACCTTTAATTTTTGATTTAATATCTTAAATTTGAATTGAAGAAGTTTATATAAAATATTTGAAATATAAAAACTGAGAATATGGAAGTAAGTTTCTTTTGATACTAAGACGAGGTGCCCGAAGTTCAATGCTCAAACGTATTGAAAAGAAAAGTTGAGGAGGAGGGAGATATAATCAAGGTTGCAGCCAAAGGTAAAGCAATTGTCGTTAAACAAACAAAAAGCTCCTCGAAAGCGCTTTTTCCAGTGGAAAAAATCCTAATTTTTGAAATAAACAAATTTAAAAACAATTGTAGACTTAGTAATACACAGGGAGCTAAAGTTCTTTGTATATTTAGAAGCTGGAAGGGAAGAGAATTTTCGGAAAGCAATGTAAGAGAGAAATTAAGTGAAAAAGATAGGTTCTTAAATAATAATTTTAATGTTAAAGAAATGATTTTTGAAAAAGATTTTAGTTGGTTTATTGTAAAAACATTAAAGGACTTGTTGAATTTATTTAAATATTATAGAATAAAATGAAAGAATGTAATGTCACAACGAAAGTTTAGCTATGAAAAAGGAATAGGCGATTAAAAATACAAAGATGGTGGCATAAACAAATTGTTTATTATTTGCTTAAAACAGAAAACGTGGCTGAATCTTATTCAAATCTTGAGAAAATTATCACTATTTTAAAGCTAAATAGTTTAAATACTTTTTGTCCATTTTAAATGAAATTGGCCAATATTTTTTGGAAAGTGCAGCATCAATACATCCTTGCTTTTAGTGTAATATTAGCAAGGAAAAAATGAAAGATTTTGAAAATTATGGTGAGCTCAGAACTGTAGAAAGTATCCGTTAATTAGCTAATGCTTACAAAGCCTTTTAAAAAGATTTTTAAAAAATCCAAGCTTTCAGCTGCATCATATACTGATTGTGTTAACCTTCCACCGGATGATCTGCTTGATGACATTAAAATTATTGAAATTCTTGTTTCAATGGAACTTCAAATACTTTGTGGAAATGCAAACAGATTTTACAATAATCTTGAAAAAAATGTGCAATTTATACTACCTTATCGGTAAACCAGTGGTATTTTTTGAAAGGCCTAAGCTGCATAATGGTCACTTTGAAGTTGTTCAAAAGTTGGAGATTTTGTTCAAAATTGCTTAAAAATATTTGTGTTAAAAGAATTAATAAAATCTTCTAAATTGGAAAGAGATGAACATATTATTTTTATAGTTAATTCCTTTAAATATTTAAAATTTGTTAAAGTTTTATGTCTTGGTTTAGTTTGATACCTGATTATGAGTCAACCATTAACAAATACAAAGATGCTTATGTTAAATTTGGTCTACAAGTGTCACTAAAAGTGCATCCTCTTATCAAGAATACATGTGAGTTTCTTTCACTTATGTAAAATTCCAATTAGAATAAAGAATTAAGTTTTTGGTCTGAACAGGCCTCTGAATCTGTTCATTATAATTTTTAAACAGTTTTGGGAGAGCGAATACAAAGTTTCTCGTAGCCTTAAAGACAATCCACAAAGCCTGCTTAAAGCCGCTGTTACGTGCAACTACCGACATACCTTCTTTAACAGTTTTACTTTAAAATTAAATATCTTATGATATATATGTGTATTTTTTATAAACTTTATTGATTGTAAATGTAAATAAATGTAAAAAAAAAGAATAAATATGTGTCGTTTAAACCATTCTCTAGTTAAAAAACAACTGAATATATACTAAAAAATCAATTTCAAATTTTTTATTCTCTAAGATAAATAACCTCCAGATATACATTTTCACAATAATACAAATAATAAGAGTTTGGGAACAATGTTATCCTCAAATTAAGGCCCTAAAGTCCAAATATTTTTTAGGGAAGGTGGCAATGATAGCACTTTAAAAAAACTCTACCATCATGAACTCGACTAAAACTCATTGATATAATTCTCATTTAGTAAAATTTTAACATTCGTAAGTTATGATCTCTTTAAGTTGATAACCCCCTCAAAGAGGGGGTTTCAAAATTTCCCTGGATGCCATTTTTGAACAATAAGAAACTTTTTAAAGATAAATTAATTTTTCCGATGAATTTTGATCTATTTTAAGATATTGAAAAATAAAAAATAAAATAATTTTCTTGTTTCCATATTTGGGACAGTGGGTCCTGATTTTTCAGGTGAATATTGTTTCCAGGCTCCTATCATTGTAATTTTTTGTAAAACATTCTTATTTAATACCAGTATCAATATTACAAAATTTGAAGTTTGCACCATCTCTGAAAGTTACCTATTTTGAATACCAAAAATTAATAACCTTTCCGTTTAACCCCTTTTTTTTTGAAGAACGTTGACAGAATATTTTCAAAATCTAGGTCATAACAAAACAAGGTACAGTGATTTCGAAAATATAATCCGTTTCTGGTATACTTTTTTTTGTAAGAAATATTTCCACTAGAGTGTGCAATGCTAAATTATTATATATTACATTTGTATCACATTGAAAAAGAGGTAAAATTGTGGTTAAACTAGCTACCATCCAATTTTGAAACATGTCTTTTTTCTAACATTTTATATTCTTTAACTTTTTGTATATTATTAAGGTACACAATATTTATTCTTTTGTTTTTAATTTGATAGATAAATGTTTATATTTTTAAAAAAGTCTTTTGACGCTGTGATTTTTGTTAGTAAATGTGTACAATCTATACTTTCCTTAAATGTCCAGGGCCTAACTTTTCTCTATAACTATTTTTGGAAAAGTATTAACGATTGCAACATTACAATTACCTTGGACATTATTTCCGTATGAAAAATTTCATAAATGAAGGTATGTAACAGCTGTCAGGGTCAGGGTTAGGGGTTAGGGTTAGGGTCAGCATTAACTTAAGTTTTTATAAAAAAAGTTTATATATAAGAAACAATAAATTGTTTAAAATTTATTGTTTCTTATATATAATAAAAAAGTTTAATTATAATATTTAATATATCTACTTATATTAATAAATAATATTCAAGTAAGCAGTGATATTTCCGTTCGGAAAATAATTCTTGTTCAAATTTTTTAGTATAGTGACAAAGTTTTTAGTTCAACGTTTTTTTTTTCAGTTCAGTAAATAAATTTAGTTCTAGTTTTATTTAGTTCAATTTTCGTTTGTCGTATAAAATTTTTATCTCATCTAACTTTAATGTAATATAATTTATAAATAATATAAGCATATAAAAAGTAGGATTGGTGCTATAAGCAAACATAAAAATGAGAAAACTTAATTAAATCTAACATTATACACCCAGTGCCTTGGCAGAGGATTCAGAGCCCCCTCCCCCTACTCTTTTTTAAAAAAATAAAATAAAACAACATAACAACAATCTGTCATTAGGCTCCAAAATTTTTTAGTTATATCTAATAATTAAAAAACTTTAATTATTATATATAACTAAAAAAAAAAGCTTTTTAAATCTGTTAACAATAAAAACTAATGAATTGTTATTGTATTGATTTTTATAATTACTCATTTATTTTTCAAAAAAGGGCGTAGTGATTACATGATTATCATCTAAAAACAGGCATTGAAAATTTAAAAAAGAAGTCCTTTAGAAAAAAAGTGGGGGGGGGGGGGGGAAGAACCTTCCCCCCCCCCCCACCCCCCTACTTACACACTTTTTTTCTAAAGGACTTTTTTTTTTCTAAAGGATTTTTTTTTGTTAAACAACATTATTAGTTTTGCGTCTGAATAATCTCACGTATTGCATTGGAAAAAAATTGATAGTTCCAGTGATGCTTTCACAACCGAAGAATTAGTGAAACAAAAATTGACGAAATTTGTATTAGATTTTACGTACATAATTGCGTCTACTCATGATGGTGCTGCAGTAATGCAAAAATATGGACGGTTTAATCCTGTAGACAGTCAACTGTGTCACAATCACGGTATTCATCTGGCCATAACCGATGTTTTCTACAAAAATGTACGTACCAGCGACGACCGAACATGTTCGAGTGACGAATCAAATGAAGAAGTTGCCGATGAATATGATAGTGCAAACGACTCCAAAAAACTTATTTTTAATCTTACTTTAGAAGTAGATAGTGATTCGATTCTGATTTTAATGACAATGATTATTATAAGAGAATTAATTGTAGCGACATTTTTAATGATATCATATAAAAAACTGCACATGGAAGCAGCAATAAAACATTTCGAGATGAAATCAAGTCTGCATTGAATAACTCGCGTAAACTGGTTAAACTTTTTAAATTGTTAAGCGTTTGTAGCTCCATATTGCAAAAGCATGAACAAGAAAATAAAAAACTGATGCTAAAACTTGACTTTAAAACTCGGTGGAACTCTTTGGTTCCCATGATTAAAAGACTGGTAAAACTAAACCATGCATTTAAAAAGCATGTTTGGACATCGGAACAAATAGTTTTTATGAGGAAGTTGATTTTAAAGTTTCTGAAAGAAGATACTTTGAAAGTATTGAAACTTATTGATTCGGCTATTAAAGAACCAAGTAAAGATAATTTAACTATTCTGACCAGTGAAAATATTAACACGTTTTTTTTTTTAAATCTTTCTGAACAACTTAAGTGTAGTTAAGTTAGATTCCCTCAAAATGCGATACGATGTTGCGACGCAACAAAGATTTAGTGTCACTAATGAGATATTTTCAAAAACCCTATCACAAATACGTCAAAACCCCTATCACAAATACGTCACAAAATAATGATGGCTTCAAGTATTCATCAAAGTCAGCAATTATTCAATATGCAAAAAATATAGTTCAACAAAGTTTTACCAAAGTTTTGGATAGTGTCAATATCGAATCATCGGATAAAGAAGTGGCTGAAGAAGCCAATAAAAGACACAGTTACAACAAATCCTAACAAAGATGGTTATTTTCCAACCTAAGATTAGTTTTTCTGATCAATTTTCAGAAATTATAAAAAGAGTTTAAGCTGTTTGAAGCAAGTGGAGTTTGAACATCGAATTTAAATAATTGATTGATGCTGCTTTAAAAATAATTTAGCCCATGTCAACATCCAGCGAAAGAACATTTCTATTGCTGTTAACTTTTCAACTAGGCTTCAAAGCCAGATGAATTTTGATATATCACATGCATTAATATTTATAAAAACCAGCTTTTTGGAACGTTAAATTATTGAATTATTATTGCTTGATAAAATATATTTAATATTTTAAATATTACATGTACTTTTTAGATATTAAAAAAAAAATTAAATTAAAAAAGAAAAATGTGTAACTTTTATTTAATTTTTTATTTTTTATTTTCATAAAGGATTTGGCTAAATATTTTCTAAGGGCTAAATACCTGACAAAAAAGTCAATAATACTTTTTTTTTTTTACAATGTTTTGCAATCGGGTAAGCCAAGACGTTTTTGAACATTCTAATTTTGGGGAAAAATATTATCATGTTTTTTATATGATTCATTGAAAACTACCTCTAAGTAAGATGAAGAATCTCTGTTTCCTAAATACTCATAAATTAAACCTTTTTTTTTTTATTGATCTTGAAAAAATTTTTACAGCCCCATCATCATCATCATCCATAGCTTTTGATGATTTTGAGTGATTCCACATTAATAGCTTTAAAAATGTTCTGCTTTCCATCGACCATAATTGTAGTTAGGATTGTTTTTTCTATTTTTCCAAACAGAACACTTTTTGCAACTTTTAAAATAACATGAACATCAATGGATTTACCACGGCTCATTGCTGCTACAACTCCATTCAACGATGAAAATCCACGTTTTTGCCAAGTGCCATCAATAGAAATTCGACAATTAGTTGGTTTACTTTTCTCATTAGAGGTGGCTTTTATATCTGGTGCAGCTTCCTGCACTAGTATTATTAACTTCATAATAGGCTTTACACAATTGTGATTGAAAACATATTTAGGCATCTACAACATTTTCAATTGAATTGTAGCCAATTTCACGAAATGCCATTACTGATAAAACATTGATTTCAAATTAATGACGACCCTGTATATTCTCAGATTGTGCACATTCTGGTGAAATAAAAGACCAAAGGCTACAATGACAGTCGTGTGAATTTAAATTCAGTTTGTGTGCATATCCCATTCGGAAAGTTCACCAATGAGCTCAACGTTTATTGAATTATATTTAGGACAACATAAAAAAAAATAAAAAAAATCTTTTAGTAGAGAAAAATGTTTTATTAAGTTATAACTATCTGAATCGACAATTCTTCCTTTATCAAGAGAATTTTCCACTAACTTTCTTTATTTGATTTTTTGACTATTTAAGTTATCAGGAACATTTTCTAACTGTTTATTCCCAAAAAAATTTTTTATCATTCTTTCAGAAAATGTATACATTTTGCATAAAAATACTTACTAATATTGACTCATTTAAACTTTTTTTATTTGTCAGTTTAATTTTTTTGTTATTAATTTCTATTTACCGGAAAACTATGTTCATTGTTTTCATAAACTTTTAATTTTATTCTTTTTTTGCAACTTCAAAACTTGATATCTCGAGATTTAGAAAAGCTTTATGGCTAAAATTTTCTTTAATTATAAAGATTTTAGATCTACTAAAATAATCAACAAAGTTTCAGAAATTATTGGAAATCTTTTTTGCACAACAGGAAAACTATTTATCTTTTACCAACATGCCAGTAAGAAGTTTATTTTATGTTACTTTTTTGTTTAGTTAGTTTTATCAAAGAAATGGAAACAGCAGACCGGAAAATGAAAAAAAAAAAAAAATAGGCACGCAAAGATTTTATTTGATTTATGTTCTCTTTCTTCACAACCCAACTGGTATAATTATTATATTAACTTATATGTTAGTTTGACAATTTACTATAAAAGGTTGCATAAAATTGTTTTTATGCAACCATTTATAGATTTTTTTCTAAAGGACCTTTTTTCCTTTTTTCAAAAAATTTCTAGATATTGAGGGCTTTTTTTAACTGACGATTGTACCCCTCCACTTCAAAACCCGTGTCGTCGGCCCTTGTCAAAATCTAAAAATTAAGAAACAAAGATATCGAAAAGCAGTAAACAAAAAAAAAGCAGTAAATTATAGAAAGATGGCTCGATGATCAGTTACAGATAAAAAGCAATGATATTAAAAGTTTTAGAAAAATGCGTCAAAAATACTCTTAAAATCGGTAAAAGGATGGCATTGAATGTCATGCAGGATCAAAAAAACTAAAAATAAACTATTGAACTCAAAGCATTCATATTTTTTAAAAGTAAAATCCAATATAAGGGTATATAGATAGGCTATTGTAAATTTATCATAGTCATTAAAAAAAAACTGTGAAAAACGTCTTTAAATATGGTCAAAAAACTTTTACTTAACAATTGATACGTATGCAGCTGTTAGACATTAATACATATTTAAACATTGGTACGTATGCAGCTGTTAAAAAATCAGACAGCCAGAGATTGACCGACAAGATGAGGTGGTGTATGGAGAGAATTGGGTAGACTTTGGAAAAGTGTAAGTAAGTAATTTTTAGTGATGAAAGCAGTTTTGAAGTAATAAATAGAAAAACCAAGGTTCTTATAAAAAGATCTTAATCCAAAAATAATAGCAATCGTTTGTTGCACCGACGTACCAAGACAGCTGTGAAAGTGTTGGTAACATTTTAATAATTTTATAGCAATTCGAATATTGTTTAGTGAATTAAAAATTCTTTAGTTAAGCATGACATCAGTAAACTAATAATTAGTTTACTGATTTTCACTAATTTTATCAACTAAAGCAGTAATTAAGCAAAATATTTAATTATTAGATGTCAAAAATGGTATAATCAATAAACTCGATTAATGTTTTCTTTTAACTTGGTTGTATGTATTGCATGCAGAGAGTTTAGACAATATAGGATCTGGTAGTTCAAACACTGACTGTAAACAAATCTAGTAAAACAAATTTTGATATAAATTTAATGACAGTCTTTCGAATCATAGTGCATAGTATCTTTTGGATCATAGTGAATAGATACAAAATTGATTTAACAAAATGATCTTTTAATTCGCAGTTACTACTAATACATGCTAAACTGTTCGTTTAGTGTTATTAACTTACTAAAATTCATACCAATGAAGACCTTTATTTAATAAATCTCACACTCAATAGACTTTTTTTTATTAAACTTCAAATTTGTATTGTGCATTGAAAATTACCTTTAGCAAGTTCTCCGTAGAATCTATTGAGCCGTTTATTTTATATAAAAATTATAGAAACAAATTTTTGAGACGGTTTTAAGATAATATAAAAGATAAGCAAAATTAATAAGATAAAATAGTAAAGAAGAGTAAAAACTGCTTCTTTTTTTCTTTTTTTTTTTTTTTTAATGTAGATTTTTGTTAAAAAAAATTTACAATGGTAACTAAATTTAAAAAAATAAAAGATTAACTACAACATATTATCAATGGAAATCGAATTCTTTATGTTTTTTTTTTTATAGAAACACTATGATGCTTTGATATTTATCAGTTTGATGATATGTGCTTAATCAAATATGTAATGTTAGATAAACCAATTATGTGAAATTTGATAAATGTGACATTTATCACCATGGTTGGCACAAGAAGGTGTCAAAGGTGGTGATGCCTTACGGTTTGCTGCTAAAAAAAATAAAGGTCCTCTGATTCCCCAGTTTGCTCACTAGAGATAAAATAGTTCTTTTTTTTTGCCTAATAAACCTAAAGAAGTTTCATTTTGCCGACTGAAGGTACAAATAAGCCCATATTTGCCGACTATATTATAATTGGCAAATTGGGTACCTGAAAAACGTTCCCAATTTGCCAGTTAGGGTGTAAGTTATATGCCAACTATAGCCTTTAATATTATTGAATCTTTTTTGTTTCACAATTTTAACTTTTCTTTAAAACTCGGCATGAGAAATTAAAAACTGCTGAAACCTGCTATTTTTAAAACTAGTGACTAAATGTGACTAATTATAGACCTCCGTATTATGTTCTTCAAAATTGTTAGAGCATATTATGTATGACAGTCTTACTAATTATTTAACTGAGAACAATATGCTGTTTAACAAACAATTTGAAATCAAAAAAAAAAAACAAAAAAACATGGAGTAATCGAACTAAAAAATTATATATCCGATGGGTTCAATAATGGATGCTATACTTTAGGAGTTTTATTGATCTGTTGAATGCATTTGACATTGTTATAACCATGATGTACTTTTGAAAAACTAGAACTTTATGGAATATTAAACAATTACTTACTGTGGTTTAAAGATTACTTATCAAACAGGAAGCAATATGTCTTATATAAAATAAACGAAACAGAAAAGCACGCTACACTTTGTGGTATTCCCCAGGGATCAATCCTATGACCATTATTATTCTTACTTTATATAAAGGATTTATATTTAGCATCCAAGATTTTAAATTTTATATTGTTTGCTGACAACTCTAATCTTTTTTATTTAAGCAATAACATAAAATAGTTTTTTTTTTAATATTTAGTGAAACTGTATCGATGAGTTGATTACTAGTAACAGAATTTCATTAAATGTAGTTGTTCCACAAACCTAATAAGGGGGATAACATAACGAAGATGAAACTTCTTTAAGATCACCCATGTTCATTATTTCATTAAGTCGCCCCATTTTCATTAAGCCATTATTTCATTAAGTCACACCCATTTTCATTAGTCAGTCATTAAAAGTGAATCAACCATTAACTTTCCTGAAGTGACGTTAGATGAAAGTATATCATGAAATATTATGAAATATATGACGTTTGATATCATGGACGTTAGATGAAAGTATATCATGAAATATTATGAAATATATGACGTTAGATATCATGGACGTTAGATGAAAGTATATCATGAAATATTATGAAATATATGACGTTAGATATCATGGACGAATTTATTGAAAACAAAATCTCAAGATCTATGCTTTATAAAGTGAAACCATTTTGTAATACTGAATTCTAAAAAAATATATATATTTGATTTATTTGTTGTTATCTTACCTATTTCAATAGGTTGCGTAGGTACCAATTTTATTAAGCTAAAAAAAATTCTATAGTAAACAAAAAAATTCATGTACGGTTATATTTGCCATTAACAGAACGGTTGATGGCGAAATTTTTTTAAGGGAACTTAATGCCCTTAATGTTTATAAATCAAGTTTTGATAATTATGTTTATTATATACCAAGTTTTGGTATTTATGTTTAAAACAAAACAGGGTATAAAATACTTTGTTCTTAAACAAATTTTTCATAAATATATCAAATATTTTCAAATCTCAAATTTATTACAAAATGTCATTTACTTTTTTATTCTTAT
Source organism: Hydra vulgaris (assembly GCF_022113875.1). NCBI lineage: Eukaryota > Metazoa > Cnidaria > Hydrozoa > Anthoathecata > Hydridae > Hydra > Hydra vulgaris. The sequence goes on along the minus strand of NC_061161.1, from coordinate 49,985,231 downwards.
TTATATATTATTATTATCTTGTAAACTTTATATTTTATAATGTAACGTTGTTTAGAATGTAATAAAAAAAAATGTAGTAAATATAAAATTTGATAAAAATAAAATGTAATAACAAAAAGAAGAAGATAATTTTGTTGTTTCAAATTATTATTTAAAAGTTCTTTCACAATATGGTATCTTGGACCAATAGGAAAAAGGTTTAAATTTTTAAAAACAAGACTATTTTAAAATACTCTTTAGAACAATTCAAAAAAAAAACGTTTTTTATTAGAAAAAGGATTAAATTTAAAATATTCCTTTTAAATAAGTAATCAAAATTAAGAAACAAAAAAAAGTCATCACTTTTTTATTTTAACATAAAACTCACATTTAATGATAAAATAAAAATCTTATACTATTGTTTGTTTATTTTACATTTTATTTATTTTACATTAGTAATATCTTATTTATTTTACATTTGTAATATCTGTATTTTATAATATTGTATTTAACTCTTTTTTTTTAAAGAGCTAAAATAGAATATTATATGATAAACTAAAATATGATAAACTCTATGTCTTCTTCTTGTTTACATTTATTATATGTAAACGATCCTATTGTAAATATTATTATATGAATAATAATATATTTATCAAGTTACACTCGTCGCAAAACCTCATGACTATATTTGTTTGTTGCAAAAATTGTTGCATCAGTTGCAAAACCTCCGTAAATATATTTTAAAAAACAGTAATAAATTGACTGTATTACATATAATTTTTAATTACTTCTTTATTTACTTAAATTATACCAGGCTTTGCACGAAAATCGTTGTAAAAATTTTCAGTGTTTAAACTAAAATTGCAATGAGTTTTTTTCAGTTGGGTTAGTTAGGATGATAGTAGTAAATTTGTAGAAATAACGTAGTAACTGAACTTTTTGAGAAGAAGGCTGGTTATAAATATAGCACACAATTATCTAAATAAATGTCTCTACCAATTTATTTGTGAGTAGAATCACTGAATCTTAGTTTCCATAGTTACCATAATCGACGATCATATAATCTATAAATAAATGAATGCAAAAAGTAAATTACTTTTACTTTTTACTTTAGCTTTTTTTTAATGTTTAATATTTTGTGGAGAGTGGAGCTTTGAAAATGCGATGAAACGTGGTGTCAAAAGGTATGTGAATTAAGGTAAAAATCATTACTTTTTAACTTTTAACACCTTTTGAAAAACTATATCTTTATTATACATTAGGCAAAAAATTTTGAGTTTCCATTATTACAGCAATACTTTTCATTTATTACTGGGCGAATTTGTGTACATAGGGCCTCCTTGTATTATGGCCACCCCACTATATTTGAAAACTTTCTAAGTGGTGCTTCTTAGTCAGGTGATTCGTTATTAAAATTTCTTATTTATTTTAATCCAATTTTGACTCTCAGAAACCATTGCAACGGCAAGGTAAGATCATTAAACACTTTTTGATGGTCTAAAGGTTGCCATTTTACGCGTAGACTTATTCATTCATTATAACTAACAATAGTAAACAATTTTAAATGTTAAAAATTGTTTGTAAAAACTTAATTTTAATAACATTATGTGTCTATCTTTGTTGATTTTATTATGGAGTTAAACCTGATTTTTATGATGGAGTTGAATAAAATTTTTATTATGAAGCTAAATCTAACTTTCAGTGAACTGTACTAGATAAAACAACTGGTAGTTTTAAGTACTATTTAAAAAAAAGCTTAGTGTACCTAGAGCCAATTAAAACCCTTCTACATGACGAACCTTTTTATTTTAAGTAGGGCTGTACCGGATTTAATTTTTCCAAATCCGGCCGGAGCCAAATTTCTACTAAGAGATCCGGCCAGAATCGGAGCCGGAGCCGGATTCTACAAGTAAAACTACAGGAGCCAAAATCCGGTATCTTGGCTCTGAAAATGGTCAACAATGTTGATTATTCAGAAGTGACAGTTGTTTTCTGTTAAACTTCATTTTAGTTGTTAGAAAGTTTTATAGCAATTTCTGTAGAAATTAATAGACATTTTATATAAATTCTATTGAGTTTTTATAGGCCAAATGTTTCAAAAATTTAGAGAAATTCTATAGAACTTTTTTTTCCGGGATGTTGTCACTCCGCCATTTTAGTGAATTAGAGTGTTTAAATATTTCTGATTCTTCCAGATATTGGCTTAGCTGAATATCAATGCTATTGTTAATTGTTGTTTATGTGCTGTGCCACAAGCGGGCGTAGACTGAATAATTTCATCTATATATATTGCCATTGTAATGATGATAATGTAAAAGAATTATCCAGCCGAGCTTGTTTTGCTGAACTTTCTTTAGTTTGGTCAATCTGCTACTCAGCATGATCAGATTGACTTCAATCTTGCTTTTTCACCTGTCAATGTTGCCTGTTATGAGAAGAGTTTAGTTTGAAGTTATGGATCAACCAGTGTCACCACTATACAAAAAAGTTTCTCTTCAATGCCTTTAAAACGCTCATCCAATGACTTGATTAGAATTGACTACATAGTCTTTACACCTGCATTATCGTGTATTTTCCTTTCAGAATTATTTTTGCGTTGTTGTTTGAAATTAGACTTAGCTAATTAAATTGTAAAAAAATGTAAATAAAGATACCAAAACAAACATGAAGTTTATAGACTATAAAATTACTAAATAATTGATTTTTAAAAATAGTATACATGTTATCACGGGCAAGAAAAATGTAAAAAATATCTGACCAAAATTCAGAAATCCGGACAAAATTATGCCGGATTTGCTAACATTTTGCCGGAGCCGGAATTAGGTTGGATTTTTAAAAATAGCCGGAGCAGGAGCCGGAGCCAAAATTCGGTACAGCCCTAATTTTAAGTCATTAAACCTGTATTAATACAAAGTAATTAGTATAGAGATGTGATTATATCAGTTTTACCGTTTTTAGACAAGATCATGGCTTTGAATTAGGGAATTCAAAAAGTCCAACCCTACGTGATTGATATTTTATTGTAGGGTAATTCCGTTTCAAAACAACAACAAAAATTCAAAAAAATAACCCACTATCTCTAAATGACTTGATTTTTGCAACAAAGATACTTAACTAGGCTAAAAAGAATTCCCCAAAGTTGTTTTAAACAAATCGGAATATTTTAGAAGTTATGCTCGTTTAAAATTTAAAACTTAGTAACATTTTTACTCATGATGCTCCCCTAGCAACGTCCTTAGTAACAAGTTAATGCTAATACATACGTTGTTACCTTAACTATATTGTTTCATAATATGAAATTTCCCACATATTTTTAGATGCTAAACTATAAAATTATACCAAGAAATAATATTTTTATTTATTTATTAATAAGTCAATAAGAGTAAATCGGCGTTTTTAATAAAATTGAAAAGTAAACATGCTTACTATAAAAAGAATTACAGAAAAGGTTATGATCTATATATTTCCAAACTTCATAATCTTAAAGTATATATAAATATCTGAAAAAAAAAAAAAAAAAAAAAACTGAGCTGTTTTTTGACTTACTAATCTAAACAATTTAATTTTTATTTTTGATTGAAAGTATATTGAGATTGAGACAGAAGATTGATTGGTACTTATGTTTAGGCACAACCAGAAAGTAAGAATTCTTACTTATGTGTAAAACTACAATATGCATATTTAATAAACTCAATTAAAAAGATTTAAATACTAAAATCAGGTGTTTTTACTCAAAGCTAGTCAAAAAATAAGAGGTATTTTCACTTTTTTCACATAGGTAAAAATAGGTATTCCTGCTACTGGTAACATGTAACCCAGTACAACCTGCTCCATGTCCTGCTGTCCTGAGGTATTTTCACATAGGTAAAAATAGGTTTTCCTGCTACTGGTAACATGTAACCCAGTACAACCTGCTCCATGTCCTGCTGCCTTGTAGGATACGCTTTTTTAGGCAAAGGCTAGGAGAAGTTAACTCCGAATTAAAACACCCCCTGCCTTGGGGCTCTTGGTTGAGTAAAGGCTAGAGATGGTGTCTCGATAAAAATACTCATCTTGGGCAGATGTTACATGCATCCAGCTGCTGTCTTGTAGAAGGCCTCCTAGGCAAAGACTTAAGGGGTAAACAGATTCTATCTGTTGACCAGCCTCGCACCCCTTCCTCATCTATTAGGCTGGTGCAGATGTATTTTTAATACATTGTTTCCAGTTTAGGATGTTGAACGCTGGATCTTCTTGACTCAATGCGTGGGTATTGCTTGTGTCTCTATTTTTATGACTGGGCAACTCATTCTATTATCTCCTAATGAGGGTACAGCTCTAAAACTCAGTTTTATGGTTCTGAGGCCGGCTGGTAGTCAGGTTTCCCGAACTACCAGCCGAACTATTGTAATAATCTTGTTTAAAATGACTAAAGTACCTAAAACTAAAAAACACAAAAAACCATCGTCATCACCAAGTTCTCTAAACCTATCATTTACTAATATTCGTGGTCTTCGAAGTAACTTTTCTTCTGTTGAGTCTTATCTCTTGCAAAGTTCACCAGACCTACTTGCTCTTTGTGAGACTAATTTGAGTTCGGCTGTCCCATCTTGTGATCTTAGTGTTGATGGTTATCTTCCTTTAATTCGTAAAGACTCCAATAATCACATGCTTGGCCTGGGCATCTACATTCGTAAGAACTCACCCATTTGTCGTGAAACTAGGTTTGAATCTACAGACTATTCATTTATGTGCTTTCGTTTAGCACAACTTCACTCTATCGCCTTTCTCTTTGTTCTATATCGCTCTCCTTCATCCCAAGATTGCACTATTCTTGATGTTATTTCTGACCAAATTGACCAAGCCCTCTCTCTTTATCCATCGGCCAATATCGTCGTTGTTGGTGACTTTAATGCCCATCACACCGATTGGCTTAGCTCTAGTGTCAGTGACTCTGCTGGCGTTAAGGCCCTCAACTTTTGCCTTTCTCAATCTCTAACTCAAATAGTCAACTTTCCAACTCGTTTTCCAGACAACCCTAATCATTTACCTTCTCTACTCGACTTATGTCTTGTTTTAAATCCTAGTCAGTGCTCAATTTCTCCACATTCACCCTTAGGTACTTCTGATCACGGTTTGATCTCTCTAAAACTATTATCAAATTCTTCTACTTCATCAGAATCCCCCTATCATCGTACCACATACAACTACCTTAAAGTTGACTGGGACTCTTTCCGTGATTTTCTTCGTGATGGCCCTTGGGTAGAAATCTTTCGTCTTCCTGCTGACAAATGTGCTTCTTACATAACTTCGTGGATTCAGGCTGGCATGGAATCTTTTATTCCCTCTCGACGATTCCAGGTCAAGCCTCACTCTTCTCCTTGGTTTTCCTCACATTTCGCTGCAGCAATTTCTAATCGAAACCGTTACTTCCATATCTATCAGCAAAACAATTCTCCAGAAAACAGACATCTGTTCACTATCGCCAGAAACCAATGTAAAAAGGTTTTGTCTGACGCCAAAGCTCTCTATTCCCAGGTCATTAAATCTCGTATCTCATCACAAAAATTAGGCTCTCGAGACTTCTGGAGAATCTTTAACAGTATCAATAATAAGGGCAAATCTGTTATTCCTTCTCTCTTGTATGGTTCAGACTTTGTCACCTCACCTAAAGACAAAGCTGAATTGTTTGCTAAGAACTTTTCATCAATATCATCTCTTGATTTCACTAGTTGCGTTTTACCTGACATAGCCGTCAAACAGGTTGATCCCTTGCTTGACATTCGCATCACTTCAGCTTCTGTATCTAAAGTAATTTCCTGCTTAGACTCTTCAACAGCTTGTGGTCCTGACAACATTCCTGTTGTAGTCTTGCAGAGGTGTTCTCCGGAGCTTTCATCCATACTTTCTAAACTATTTAACAAGTGCTTATCAGAGACTTGTTTTCCATCATGCTGGAAAGCAGCATCTGTTATCCCTATTTTCAAAAATTCCGGAGAGCGATCTGATTCATCTAACTACCGTCCCATTAGTCTTCTTCCTGTCATAAGCAAGGTTTTTGAATCTTTAATCAACAAACACTTAATCTCTCATCTTGAATCAAATAACTTACTTTCTGATCATCAATATGGATTTCGGTCTTCTCGTTCTACAGCTGATGTGCTAACAGTAATAACCGATAGGTTTTACCGTGCATTAGATAGAGGTGGAGAGGTTAAGGCTATCGCACTTGACATTTCTAAAGCTTTTGATAAAGTTTGGCATGCTGGTCTTCTCCATAAGCTTTCTTCTTATGGTGTAGCTGGTAATGTTTTTAAGATTATTGAGTCCTTTCTTTCCAATCGTAGTATAAAAGTTGTCCTCGATGGACAACACTCTTCTTCACATCCTGTAACTTCAGGGGTTCCTCAAGGTTCAATCCTTGGCCCTATACTCTTTTTAATTTACATTAACGATCTTCCAGATATTCTCACATCTAAGGTGGCATTATTCGCTGACGACACTACCATTTACTCTTGTCATGATAAGAAGCCTACACTCTCTGATTGCTTGGAGGGGGTATCTGAGCTTGAAAAGGATCTCACTTCTGCTACAGCATGGGGCTCACAGTGGCTGGTGAACTTTAATTCAGATAAAACTCAATTTTATTCGGCCAATCGTTATCGTAATAATTTAGATCTTCCTATATTTATGAATGGTAATGTACTAGATGAGTCATCTACCATTCATCTTCTAGGATTAACTCTTACTTCTGATCTTTCTTTTAAACCGTATATCAAATCCATTGCAAAATTAGCATCTGCTAAGGTTGCATCTCTTTATCGAGCTCGACACTTTCTTACTCCAGATTCTATTCTCTATCTCTACAAATCTCAAATCCGTCCCTGTATGGAATACTGTTGCCACATCTGGGGCGGATCTTCTAATGATGCTCTTTCTCTTTTAGACAAGGTGCAAAAACGAATTGTAAACATAGTTGGACCTGCTCTGGCAGCAAATCTCCAACCTTTGTCACATCGTCGTAATGTTGCTTCTCTTTCTCTTTTCTACAAATACTATAATGGGCACTGCTCTAAAGAGCTAGCGTCCCTTGTGCCATCTACTAAAATTCATTCTCGTGTTACTCGCCATTCAATTAAGTCTCATCCTTTTTCTGTGACTGTTCCTAAGTGCTTCAAAAACTCTTATTCTTCTAGTTTTTTTCCTCGAACATCAGTTCTTTGGAATTCGCTTCCTTCATCTTGCTTTCCTGATTCATATAATTTGCAATCTTTTAAGTCATCAGTCAATCGTTATCTTGCTCTACAGATTTAGTCTTTTCTCTTCCAGTAACTTCCAACTCTTATAGTGGTTGCTTGCAGCCTTGTTGGAAGTGAAGATGTTAAAAAAAAAAAAAAAAAAAAAAAAAAAAAAAAAAAAAACTTAGGTATAAAACTGCAATATCCATGACATGTCCATTAATAAACTCTATTTTAAATATCAAAACACATTAACTCTTTGAATTGTTTGTGCTTTTATGAATTGATAAGTTTTTATACAAATTATTGAACTTCAAATATACCTTTGTTTATCTTTGGACTGTAAAACAAAACAAAACTAGGTAATATTTTTTAATAAATGCAAAATATTGTCATATCATAGACATAAGCAAACTGTCGATTCGAAGTAATAATTGATAAAAGGAAGCAAGAAAATGTCTTTAAAATTCAAGGCCATTTTTGGTGCATAAATTAAAATTCCATGTCAACTTTGTACATCACTTTGCATCTCGCAATTTTTAAACTTGTAGGTCAAGATTGGGATAGTGTCATCACTTCAGTATTTCATCTTAACTTCATTATGACATACAGGAATAAATTCATGAAAGTCTCTTGTTCCTGGTATTATTTTTACATTTTTAAATCGTTCAGATTGTAATAATCTTGTTTCTATCAAACTTTCACTTGAAATAAAAATAAAGTTTATACCTTTGATTTTGTTAGTGAAATAGGTAAACATATCACGTGAGTTTAATATTTGATTTGTAGAAATTCTCTGCAAACTAGCATTAGCTACAAGCTGTTTAACTGTTCCTTCTATACCATCACAAGGTTGCTTTCCATGGCTGGTTGCAAAGAAAACCCATTTTGCATCTATTCCAAAATCTGATTTATGCTGACATAGGTTAAATATATTTTTGTAGTTTTTATATTGAGATGAACAGCCATCAGAAAAGTAGACCACGTTTACAATGCTGGGTATTTTTTGCTTCAGATTATTGATAATTGATTTTTGTACCTCGTAAACCATTGGTACATCATGAGTGTTATCATCTGATATAATGCAATATGAAGTGGAATGCAACACTTGATTTTCTTTATAGTACACAACCACTGGATGAAATGTGCATTGAAGATTATTCCAATGAAAACCTTGTACTTCATCCTGCACAACAAAACTATAGTTTTCTGCAAAATCTCCTAGAATTATTGCGCTACCTGATGGAAGTTCTTCTTTAAGATTTTTTAAATATTTAGATTGGCATTTAGAAATATATGAATGCGTTGTTAGTTTGACTAGTTTTTCCATCACCATATTTACATAATCTGGTATGGTTACAAGCTGTATAACTAAATCTGATCTATCAGTAGTAACCCATTGGTTAAATTCGATAGTATCTTCTTCCTCAAACTGCTCTATTAGTTTGAATAGCTTTTCTTCTAATTTAGATGTACTTTTCGGACATTGTGTACATCGATGTAACATGCATTCTTTGTTTTGCATATCACAAACAATAAATTTATATAGTCCATGGTAATCAATTTTAATGGGTAGGAGAATTAACTTCCTGTTTTGATGGTAGATACAAACACACACAGAATGGGTTCCTGATGAGTTTGACAAAACACACCATTTAGGTCTTAAAACACAAAACTTGGAAAAACCTAACTTTACATGAGGATATAGAATTTTAAATTCTATATCCTCATGTAAAGTTAGACAAATAACTCTTTTAAGCTTGACAAAAGTAGTCGCTTTTGCATATGGACTTTCCAACTAACACTTACAAAATCCTTTTGACCAGGCAAGAGTTTTCATCATTTTCATAAAAAATTTTCACTAAAGTATTTATTTGATCAGGGAGCATTTTACCTCGCTTAGTTTGTGGAACTGCAAGAACTCCTTTCTTCTTTGCTAAAGATCTAGATTTTGTTATTATATAATTTGAAACACTAAAATACTCACTAGCTGCTTCAATTGACCATTTTTGTGGGCACAAACTTAATACTTCAATTTTGTCCCTAAATGAACTGCATTTTTCAAGTTTATCTTTAATCAAAACTAAAATTTTTTCGAACTGAACAACTTTTTTTTTTAAATCAAGAACATATTCATTATCAAAAACTTCAACTTCTGTCAATGGAATTTTTAAAGAACTTGATAACTTTTCTTTGAAAACTTTTGCAGTAGTTTTAATTTTTTTTTCCCTAATACTCATACAGTTTGCAAATGACTTTCCGTGAAGCTTGACTGGTGACACACCAATTATACTGAGACAATCAGAAAGTTCTTGTCTGTTTTTATTTATATCAGCTTCTTGTTGAACACTAAATATGTTTTCTTTATTTATACTTTCATTTGTGTAATCATCAGCAATATTAATGTTATCAGTATTAATTTCAGTGGAAGCTTTTAATTTGACTAAGCAATTTGTATAAATTTTTTGACCAGGTACAATATTGATCCTGTTGTTTAAAGCTATGGTTCTTAACGTGACTTCTCTGAGAGATACTAAATTAAAAAATATAACTTAATAAAGTAAAATGTGCCTACTAATAACAAAAATAAAGAACTTAAAATTATGACAAATTTACTATTATAAAATTTATGACAAGCTTTACTAACCTTTGCACGGTCTTTTGTGAACTAACAGTGGATCACAGCATTTATAATGAAACACAGGGAACTTCTCAAGATAGAACTTTTGATGATGAAAACATAAGTCAATAATCAAAACAGAAGAAACACCAGACCTTAACGCAACTAAATTTTGCTCATCTGGAGCTAAATCTTGAAAAAAGTTTATTCCAATGTGGTTTGTAAATGTTAACTTGTGACAATTTGATTTTAAAATCCAACTGAGCATTGTGATGTTCCAGCCATTATAAAAATATTTAATTTTAATATTTTATTTTTCTAAAACTATTATTAAATAAATAATAAATTCTTGCATGAGTATTATAATCAAAATTCAAATATTAGAATCAATTGCTCCATTTAATTAATACAAGAAGAAATCAGAAATTCATTTTTATTTTAAACTAAATAAGTGTAATCATATGATTAGACTTATTTAGTTTAAAATAAAAATGAATTTCTGGGTTTCTTGTTTAATTAATTAAACGGAGCAACTGGTTCTAACATTTAAGTATAACACTTATGTGAGAAATCATTATTTTTTTGTGAGAAATTATTTTTTTGTTAGAAACTAATTTTTGTTATATACATATATATATATATATATATATATATATATATATATATATATATATATATATATATATGTATATATATATATATATATATATATATATATATATATATATATATATATATATATATATATATATATATATATATGTATATATATATATATGTATATATATATGTTTATATATATATATATATATATATATATATATATATATATATATATATATATATATATATATATATATATATATATATATATATATATATACATCTGTTTCAGTATAAGGTTTTCAAATATGTTGTACATATTTGAAAACCTTATACTGAAACAGATGACATTATGGATCTGAATAGTCTGGTGGGCAACACAATGAGATAAATGTTTATTAATTTGCTTGATGAAACACGACAGCAAGTGGTGAAATGTTATATTCTCAGACAAAATGAATGTTGAGGTAGATATGCAAGAATATGTTATTGCTTCGTGTTCTGCTATGGCAATCACCTCAATAGTAATTTGATTTGAGTTGTACATGAAAACCAACCAAGCAAGGTAATGGCAGTGTAGACTTTAGGCCCTACATGAATTATGCAGGTCTTAAATGCTATTGATTATTTGAAGGTTGACTTAATGCTGATAGAATTATTGAAACTTTAGATAATTGCCTACTTCAATCCTTATTTGAGAAAGGTGGTTCCGCAAAATGTTGAAATGCTTTTTTTTATGGTATTTTTTTTTGTAAAATATTGTTTTAATATATCATTTGAAATATATACTTAATTTTTGGTCCAATTTTTTTTTTAATTAAAATAAAATGTTTCATTATTTTTTATTTTACGGTATCTAAATCAATATGTTTAGATCTTTTTTTGGATTTTCATAATGCATATAGATTTTACTTATAATATTAAAAAAATAAAAGCATTTTAGTTTTTGATTTGGTTTATTTTTAAGTTAATGATTTATAAAAAATCGTGACAAAAACAGTTTGTGGTCTAATTTAAGGCCTAAAAAGTCTTACCTACCCCAAAAAACTAATTTCAAAAAACATTTAAAAAAAGTATTTTTTGAACTATGTTTAATTATGATCATGCTTAGGTTAAATCTAAATATTTTGCAACGAATTGTGAACAATAATTCCCCTATAAACTAACTGCTTCTGCCAAAACATGATGACAATTGCTTGATAAAATGCTTAGTTTCTCTATCTTATACTAAATATACCTTCAGTTTTTCAATTTACTTTAATTGTATTATAGTGCCTAAAAGTTATGACCATATAAAATAACAGCCCCCTCGATTTGATCAAACTTTGCTCATTTAAATACTAAAAAAATATTATAAGGTATTTTATTAATTATTATAGCTATAAATAGTAAAAAAAGGAAAAAAATTTTAAAATTAAAGACTCGAATGAACTAAAATATGAAATGAATATAATAAAAACAAGTAAATATATTAAAAATTGTATGTTAGGCAAATTTCAATGGGCCTAACATACATACGTATTGAAATATATATATATATATATATATATATATATATATATATATATATATATATATATATATATATATATATATATACATATATATATATATATATATATATATATATATATATATATAATATATATATATATATATATATATATATATATATATATATATATATATATATATATATATATAACATAGAAGTAATAATATTTTCTCTGTTTATATTTAAAATTTATTGAAAAAAATAAGATTATGCTTTTAATGTAATTGTTTTCTCTCTAATTATCCTTACTTTTTCTTTCAAAAAAATGTCGTTCGCGACCAAATCTCCTTAAATATTTGGAAAATATCTCCTTAAATCCTTAAATCTCCTTAAAATCCTTAATTTTAGCCTTAGTTTTAATAGCGGGAACCCTGTGTGTGTATATATATATATATATATATATATATATATATATATATATATATATATATATATATATATATATATATATATATATATATATATATATATATATATATATATATATATATATATATATATATATATATATATATATATATATATATATATATACACACAGGGTTCCCGCTATTAAAACTAAGGCTAAAATTAAGGATTTTAAGGAGATTTAAGGATTTAAGGAGATATTTTCCAAATATTTAAGGAGATTTGGTCGCGAACGACATTTTTTTGAAAGAAAAAGTAAGAATAATTAGAGAGAAAACAATTACATTAAAAGCATAATCTTATTTTTTTCAATAAATTTTAAATATAAACAGAGAAAATATTATTAATTCTATGTTATATATATATATATATATATATATATATATATATATATATATATATATATATATATATATATATATATATATATATATATATATATATATATATATATATATATATATATATAAATATATATGTATATAACAAAAATTAGTT